>BJCM01066940.1:0-10251 GCA_018326385.1 Flaveria bidentis | reverse complement strand
GACAAAGTTTTACAAGTCTCAAACGTTTACAAGTATATACAATTAGCTAAGTGTACTTGGATCAACCAAACAGGCTTGTCAGACCCATAGATCTATGACGTCGCCAGGCTAGCAATAGTTAATGATTGTACATATATTCGACATTACATGGTAGCTACAAAGTTCAACTAACCACAACACACAAGTAAATTGCCATAAGTTTACAATAATCAAACGTTTACAAGTGTAAAGGTTATAAAGTAACATGTTTCACCCCAAAGTGTGAAAATATGAAAAAGGGGTATAGAAATACTCACATGGTAAAAGTATAAGAATGATGATAAGAGATTAAACGAGGCTCCAACGAGTTACCTAAACGTATAGATTCCAATATTAAGTTCAATAATAAGATTAACAATTAGACGTGAACTAGGGTTTTAATTGGAATTTGAGGGTTTAAATAATTAAATAAAATAATGAATCGTTTATATTTTGATTTAATAAAGATGGTATAAATCAATTAAGACCAAGAATATTTAAAAATGATTCAATAATTTAATTTATTGATTTATTAGAAATTAAGTATAATGTATGAAAAGAAATAATTAATTAAATAATTAATTATTTAAAACTTGATAAATGTGATTAATTGAATACTTTTTAAATGACTTTAAAATTAATTAAAATCATTTTATAGAGTTTTGAACTTTTTAAATGTTTTTTATAAAGATCTTATAATACAAAACTTTAAGAATAAAGTATAATATGTTGTTTTATAAGTTAATTAAAAGTTTAAGAAGAGATTTATTAACTATTTATGATATAACATAGTTAAATAAAAACATTGAATAATTAATTATTTAGATAGTCATTTGTATAATTAATTATTTAAAGTATTTGTAATATGCAGGTTTAAAGTGTTTTGAAATAATCCAAGTTTTAACTATAACATATTTAAAACATAAATGACTAAATAATATTTTTACAACTTTTTATTCTTTAAAAATAACTAAATTTAAGAATTATAAGTTTTTAAAATCTTTAAAAATTAACTTAATAATTTCAAAAATATTTTAGTTAACAAAGTAATTATAATTCTAACTAAATAATATATTAAAATCTTATGCAACTAAAAGAAACTTAAAAAATCAAATATTTAAAAAGAATGAGGACCGAGTCCCTTGTGTGAGTGCATGATGTTGTAACTAGCTGGGCAGAAGCCCATATTTGATTAAAAGTTCAATTACAATGTTTAAGAACATTAATTACCGGAATCCTCAATTCAACATAAACCCTAGATTCAAATTGAATCCAAATTGAACATCAGATTGATGTTGTTAATGGAATTAAACTTAGGGCTTTCATTGCTCATATGAAACCGAGTGTATATGAGGATTTACTTACCAGAATGATGATCACAATGGGGTACAAGATGAAGGTCTAGTCGTGACCACAGTTGAACATGTTCGAGATGCAAACGTTGTTGGAAATCAAATTATCTTTGTATGAAGCTTTGGATGGTGATTCTAAGTAAGGACCCTCAACCAATTTTGTGTAACAGAGCTTCGAACATGGTTCACGATTAAGTTGCAGGTTCGACGAACAGGTGATGATCGAGAGTAGTGTGCGAGGAAGTTTGGATAGAAATTAATGTTACAGAAAGCTTAGGAGGATCGATACGTGCATTAGCCCTATGTTAATTAGCAATGATTTGATTGTTTCCATTATAAACAGGTTAAAGTTTTGAATTGATGTTTCGGTTTTGGGTGCATCACCTTAATCGACCGATTTAATTCAATTAAAACCGATGCCATGTTCGAAACTAATGCATCATAGTTAATGTTCGGTTTGATTGTTGTTTAATTATACGTTTTGGATGTGCGGGCTCACCGGAGATGGCCGGAAGTGATGGCCGGAGTATAAAACCGACGGTGGTGTTGGTTGGGTTTTAAATAAAATTTACCATTTAGTCCCTGAATGTTCATCTCTTATCATTTTATATTTAAACTTTTCAAATGAAGTTTCAAAAACTACATATTAAACCTTGGACTTTATAAGACCAAATTCAATTAACAAGTTAATTTATTTTATAACATCTGTATAAATCTTGTAAGTCTTATAAAAATTCATACTTTATTTATTTATTTTAATTAATAAAAAAACTCATAGTTAATATCCCAACTTTATAAATTTATAAAACATTATTTATAAATTATAAAATTTATTATAAATTGTTTAAATGATTAAATAAATGAAAATTAAATAAGACAATAGTCAAGATTGGTTAAATTACACATTTAACGTATGATTTAATAAAATAAAATAGTTTTAAGAAATTTTTTTATCGTATGAAAGTTCAAAAAGGGTTCGGGTTTAGGTTTATAATTTGAAAATGGGCGGATGTTACATGACCCGTTTGTGTATGTGTATGTGTGTGTATGATTCGTTTAGGTCTTGCTTTTGAGCTTATGTGTGCTTGAATGGTGTTGTGGTATACATTCCTAAGGTTTAGGATGGTGGATTTGAGCTTAGAATGGATTTGGATGAGCTTGGAGGTCGAAAATGGCAGATTGGGTTCAGGATGAACTGCATTCTGCATCAGCTAGGGCTATGCGACCGAATGGAGGCCATACGGCCGAATGAGGTGCGATTGAGATTCATTCGCACGATTGGGGTTCATTTGCACGAATAAGGATTCATTCGTGCGACTGAGGGCCAGTCGCATGGGGAGTCATGCGACTGAGGACCCATTCGCATAAGTGCTCATCCGCATTAGTTTCATTCGCATGAGGTTCATCCGCATTGGTCTATTCGCATGATGTTCAGTCGCACGGAGGCCATGCGACTAAAGGGTGTCCATACGCCCAAATAGGGCTGTTGCACCCAAGGAGAAGCGTAGTTTAACTTCTGACTTTCGGGGGAAAGTGCAGATGTAAGCATTGACGTGGAGGTTCCCGTAAGTTCATATAGGATAACTGTTGAGGTCTTAGAGGTTATGTGGGGCATGATGGTGATGTTACATGTTTATGCATGATGCATGTTATGTATGTATGATGTTGCCTTGTATGATGTTGATGCATGTGTATATTATGTTCCTTGTTATGATGCATGTTTATCTCTCCTGTGGCTTTATGTGCTATGTTCACGAATGAATGATGAAAGTAATGAAAGTTTTGCAAGCATTAGATATCGGGACACGCCAATTATAAGGTGTTAGCCCAACGGTGTGTGGGTTCGCTATCCCGGGAGGATGCACATCGGGGTCTTTCTTTGTGATCGACCATTTGTATAGAACCTCTACCGCTTACCCCTGGTACTGCGGCACCATGTTTAGCTGTCTATTTATAGACTTCGGCCCAGTAGCCATATAGTTTGGGGTGTAGGACACGGTATTGGTACGGAAGATATCAAATGTGCAAAAAAAGATGTAAAGATGAAAGAACTAATAATAAAGATAATAATGATATTATCTATGTGTACGTATGTTGTGTGATCGCATGAATGTAAAGTACGGTTTTAAAGAAAGAAAATTATATTTTATTATAAAACTAGAACTCACTCAGTAACACTGACTTTTTATGTGTTTTCAGTTAGCAGGTAATGATTGTTGAGGATGGCATGAGGTGGCTACTCAGCTCTTTTGGGATGGCATCCTTTTATATAATACTTTTGTGATGTAATGCAACGATGTATTTTGTAACCAGTTAACGATGTATTGTTTGGCAAAAGCTATTATATTGAAATAGAATGTTTTGTTTAAATGTTTCCGCAGCAACGTTTTTATGCAATATGATGAAAATATATGTTTTATGTGCAATGATTTACCAGTTGTAAGCGTCCCGGGAACGGAGCCTTACAAGGGTTGGGCCATATTGAATTTGAATGCCCCAATAGACGAGTCATCACTTTGGCAAATTTTGAAGCTTTGATCGGACCTCTATATGATGAAGAACCGAACTGGCAACCTGCTAAAGACGAGGTGATATTAGGTCCGGATGAGGGAGATTGTTTGATGATGCATTGCGCACTAAATGGGACCGTTGTTCACTTCGACACTGTGCAGCGCGAAGCACTGTTTCGTAGCCGTTGTACCATTCAGGATAAGGTTTGTTCACTGGTTATTGATGGTGGGAGCTGCACCATCATTGCTTCCCAAACTTTGATCTCTAAACTGAATTTGTCAATCGAACCACATCCTTCTCCCTACGACATCCATTGGCTAAATCAAGGAAAAGGTATACGGGTTTCAAACCCCGTATTGCTTTCATTTTCTATTGGACTAGGATAAAAAGATGAGATACGGTGTGATGTTATTCCAATGGATGCATGTCACGTGTTGTTTGGTCGACCATGGTTGTTCGATAGAAGGGTTTTTCATGACGGGTACAAAAACACCTACTCGTTTGTCAAAGATGGAAAGAAAGTAACACTACCACCCATGACCCTCTAAATGTTCCTTATCGTAACACTTTACTCATTACTAAACTTATACCACTGTCCTTTCAATATTTTAGTTGGACTAACAAGTTCATAAAGGCATTCAATGAAGATGCTCCCCTCGATCTAAGTGATTATTACCACCATGCCCTTAATCTAACAATTGTCTATTCAATTTTGAGGTCAAACTTCTTCAAACACGGGGAGAATGATAGCGGTAGCGAGCCCTAGAACAACAATTTAATTGAAGTAGTCGTTAAAGCTTCACTTTATGAACCGAAACCAGTAGACGAAAATGGGTCGATAACAATGAAGGGGATAATACCCACATGGGTCAAAACGGACCAATTAGAGCCCCATGATGGAGGTTGAACCCATGCAACTTGAAGAGTCCACATCTAAGACCACCTTTAACTATTTTCACATTTTTTGTTTACATGTTCACTGCAGTTATTATGTCTTGTTTTTTTAGTTGTACTTTTGGCTTTTAAGATAGTACTTTAATTTTTAATTCTCCTAAATGTTGGGCGTGGGTTAGAGGAACAACTCCATATGTAAGCAACTTGAGTTTGTAATGAGGAGGTGGTGAATTTCATGATCAGATTTTGTTACTGTGTTTTCTCCCTTGTGAGTAACCGGTTCTTAATTTTCTATTGCTAATCCAAGGTAGCAACTTGGGTGGTGTTCTTTGGAACCTATACTTGAGTTTTGGTGGTGATAATCTATATCCTACACTTGGTTTAGGAAGCTCTTTGGGTTTGAATTGGGTGGTGAATCTGTATCCCGTTCGATCTGTTGTTTATCTGTTTGTTTGAGTTCAAATTTCTATCCGTTTACTACCCTGATTTGCTATCACTTTGGATGAAGCTTCAAAATTCCATTCTTTCTATATTCCCATGTAAGTCTTCACCTTTGCTTAGTTTTCTGTATACAAGTTCATAGTTTAATCTTGTAGATTGAGACTTGTAGGTTTTAAAAGGCGTAAGCCGGGTTGTGAAATTCTCAGCTCAATGGATCAAGTTCAACATTTTGATGTCTCACAATACATCTACGATAAACCCATAGGTCAGTATTCAAAATTAAATAATTTGTATAACCTTCCTGTTAAATGATTATATAGTTAGGGATAACAAATCTTGTCTTTTGTTTTTCATTGTAACTTGTAGGCTTTCGGCATGAGTCATCTTATCAAACTCGAAGCTCGACTCGCGAAATTCAACAATCTGATTGATGATCAGCAAGAAGGTCACCGCTTGACTTTTGCAATTATCAATATATTACTACAAAATAAATTCAATTTATACAATTTTTGCCTTTGACTAGTTTTGAAAATATGAAAACAACAAAGTTCAAAATTTTTAAAACTTATAATTATGTATGTAAAATAAAATCTTTTTCTAAATGCATATTTAAGATCTAGAGATCAATTCATTGTCATCTCTTTAATCACACAACAAACAAAAGAAGAAAACTGAGTCTAAGATTTTTATATTTTTAGACGTTTGTATGGGTGATTAAAATGAAAAAAAACAATTACACATTTAATAAATCAATTAATAAACACGTATATATCTTGTAAATGCTTAGACTTCGAGTTTTAACTATTGTTTCCCTATGAATACAATACATTTACTTGCAGGTCTCACAATAAAGACTAAAGAAAACATCATGACATGTGGCTATTCCTGGTATTGATATTAGAAATACATCTCAACGACGTAGATTAATGAGAGAAAGCTTAAATCAACGTAGTTGCAATTAATATATGTTATGTTTATGTATTAGAGTGGCTTATGTATTGTGTTTACTCTTTAATAGTTCATTTAGAAGTTGCTTAGCTATGTTAGTGGGATTATGTATTACACTTGACATGTTAGTGTCGTGTATGGTAAAATAGTTGATTGGCCATTCATGCAAAGGATGGTTAAGAAATATAGAATGTATAATAAAATCGTTCATAGTACGACCAAGGAAGTTCAAGCCTAATAATAATCAATAATGAATTCTAATAATCTATTCATATATTTACCCATAGTTAGAGCGATAGGAAATCAGACGCTCAGAATCTCAGACTAGAAAACAAGAAACCATAAAAGAAACTACTAATAAAAACTTAAAAACCTAAACATTCTTCGATCTTGTTTCTTGTCTCGTAAGTGGTAAATTCTTCAAATTCACAATTTTCATATTAGTTATTTAGCTGTCCTGCAAGAGAATTAGTAGAGTTGTTGATCATAGCAAACATCACCATAAAAATTCATAAACAACATCAAAAGAAAGTAGTGTTGTGTGATTAAAGTGACATTGAAGTTACGACGAGTAAGGTTGGCTCGACCACAATGAAGGGTGTTTTTGGCCCTGGATTCAGGTTTGGCATCCGCCATGGTATCAAGCAGGGTTTTATCAAACTATTATGACCGAGTAAATACCATGAAATGTTACTACTAGTCGAATAAATACTTCCAACAGCAAGGTTGTTTTGATTCACTCGGTATTGAAAGGAATAATATGATGTTATGAATCACAGTTCGTGGAGAAATGATTAAATGTAAAGCAATAGTATTTAAGATCCCCATCCTCTTAAAAGAGTACATTGTGCAACACGACTGACTCCTAACGTGAAGGCTCCCATCCGAAGGTTGCATTCATACGTTCGACACATGTTTTTGATGCTATTGAAAGCTCCCCTCATGTATTTCTTGAGTTCAGCATTCACTCTCTCTTCATCCCACATAATATGCTGATTGTTCTGTAATTCAAAGTTCAGAAAAAGAGAATTTGTTCAATCTCGACTACAAATGTATATAAAGATTGAAACTTACACTTCTTTTATACATCAGATAAAGTTCATTCAGAGTACTTATATGTTGATGCAGAATTAGATGTTCACTTCTTAATGGTCCATATAAAGATAAAAGTATTTATTCCTTTTAATACCTGAACCAACTCGAAATAACTAACAGTCACACCTCCAGCATTTGCATATATATCAGGAAGTATTACAACTCCTTTCTTTGACAAAATCTATAAGAATAAAACATACTTCATTAAAAAATTTAATTATTTAACAGAAGAGAACTTTCAACATATCAAAGAATCTAAACGAAAATGGTACGCACCTCGTCTGCTTCAGGATCAGTAGGATTATTTGCAGCTTCTATGATGAACTTTGCTTTAACATCTCCTGCGTTCTCTCTTCCATATATGGGATAATCGAAGAAAATAATCAGATCAATTTGGATTTTGAATGATGTAATAACTTGATATACCTGGTGAGAACACCACTTAACGCGCATGGTATGAGTACATCGCATTCATGAACTAGCAATTCTTCTGCATTCATCATGTCTCCACCATCAAAACCACTTAAGCTTCCTGTTCTTTCTTTATGCTCGAGCAATGCTGGTATATCAATACATTTCGGATTCTTTATGGCTCCAGTGATGTCATTAACTGCAATGATCTTACCACCTCTTTCGTGTAACAGCCTCGCCACCCATGATCCCACATTGCCAAAACCCTGGAAAAATATTATCTCAATAAAAGATCAGGAAAAATAAAGTCAACGCGAGATGATGAACCGCACCTGAATAACAAAAGTCAAACCTTTGACTGACTTTCCATGTTCGGCTAGCAAGGCTTCCGTGGCGAATACAACACCGCGACCAGTTGCAGCCTCTCTTCCTAGTGATCCGCCAAGCTCCTGATAATCAGAACGATGCTATAAATTATGTATGCAGTCAAAATATAAGGGATGGTGTAGATATAAACCTTAAATTGTAAGAACCAAATGGCTATTATAAATAACACAATGCTATTATAATATTACACAGTGTTATGTTTGTATATAAACACAAATTTTCATGTTAACACTGAGTTAGTTTAATATAGAAATTTTGTTCTCACGGTTTTACAAAAACTAAGGTTTGTGTCTGATTCTAGTACGTCAAATATATTGAGCAATATACACTCACTATTGGTTTTCCGGTGACAATAGCTGGCGAGTAACCATGAAATTTAGAGTACTCATCTGAAATCCAAGCCATAGTCTGTCGATATCCCAAAGTGTTATTAACATAGGTTGTTTGTTAATTGTATAGTTACTTTGTGTGATCAATAACAGAAGTACAAACCTGCGCATTGGTGCCCATATCTGGTGCTGGAATGTCGATGTTTACTCCAATAACATCATGAATCTTTTGTGTGAAGACACGAGTAAGGCGTTCAAGCTCACTCACGGAAAAGTCCTTTGGTGAACACCCGATTCCACCCTTGGCTCCGCCATAAGGAACGTTGACCACAGCCGTCTTCCAAGTCATTAGTTGAGCCAAGGCGTTTACTTCGTCATGTTCAACCTTAAAAAAAAGGTTTACTTCATCATGTTCATCCTAAAATTGGGAATTACTAGGTTTAATAGAAAAGGTATCCAGACTCATATAAAGATATTTTTATTCTTCTTTTAACAATGAACCCATAAACCCAAAATCTCATTTATCATAAACCACATACATACTGCACAAATAAAAGATCAAAAGATGAACGAAATTACCTTAGGATGATAGCGAATTCCTCCTTTCATCGGACCACGAGAGTTGTCATGTTGAACTCTAAATCCAACATAAGACACCAAAGTTCCATCATCCTTCGGGATCGTACACTCAAACTAAACGAAAAATCCAAACATTACACCAAAACATACGAATATCATCAATAACACAAACTCTCAACTTACTAACAAATCATTACTTCTTACCTTGATTTCTCTATAAGGCATTAACAAACTCTTCTCGAGCTTAGAATCTAAGCTTAGAAGACGAGCTGCAAGACGAAAGTTTCGATTCGTCGAAGCAAGAGCATTCATGATGATTGAACAACTATTATTATTCTGAAACAAAGTTACAAAATGACTTGAAGTAATGCGTAATTCAGTATTAGAGGACGACAAACAAAAGTTTTCTGACGACTAATTCAGAAGATCAAATATCAAGTATAACATATTTTGTGACTCATTATAAAAAGTATCATGATAAATTCGTTCTTAACAACCTCCTAGAATATCGAATATTGAAGTAAATAAATGTTAAATTTTTATCTCCTATTGAATTCCTCAATCTGTACTCCTAGCTTATCTCCTTGATCCTTGGATCTTCGTGAGGAAAAAAAGTCTTTTTCACTTTTTTCCTAATTCCAACCTTTTCGTTATTTAAATTAAGGTTTTGGGATTTTTATTTTAGAGTAAATTTCATTTTTGGTCCAAATGGTTTAACCATTTTAGTTATTTCAGTAAAAAAAATATTGTCATATCATGCTCCGTTGTTTCATTTTTGTAACGATTTTGGTTCCCGACCCTAACTCTGTTAATTTTTATTGTTATATGTTAATGTATTTTGATTATTTTACATACAGGAGTCTTATTTGTTTACAAAATTGTCCCTGACCAAAATACATTTACATTTAACAGAAAAAAATTAACAGAGTTAATGTCAAAGATCAAAACTGTTATAAAAATGAAACCACGAAACATAATATGGTCAAATATTACTTTTTGAATTGAAAAGTTAAAATGATTAAGCCATATGGACCAAAAACAAAATTTACTCTTGATTTTCTATAATGTAAAATCAGCCACTACCAACACCGTCACTCGTTGCTACGGCTTTGGAGGCGAAACAAGGTGTGCGCTAAGTTGTGATGATATATAGGCGTTTGCGATGGGTCAGACTTCTGTAAGTCTATCATTGTTAAAATTAGAAAATATAAAAAATGAAATTGTCACTTAAAAATGACTTTTTAGTAGGGGTGTTCAAAGTCGGATATCTGAATTTCGGATAGTGA
>BJCM01066939.1:0-36566 GCA_018326385.1 Flaveria bidentis | reverse complement strand
AAGGGGGGGGCGAAGGGGGAGGGGGAAGCGGGTGGCGAGGTGCCGACGGTGGTGAAGGGGAAGCAGTGGTGAGGTGGCGACGGTGGCAACGATGGCGAGGTGATGACGGTGGTGAAGGGAAGCAAGGGCCGACCAGTTGTTAGGGCTCAAATGAAATGGAAGGGGAGGTGGGTATGTGAGGAAGAGAAATGGATTCTAAAAAGTTTAGAAGAGATTGTTCCACATCTTCTCCATACAAACGTCAAAAAGAGGTATTTTAATGAAACGTCTTTCAGAAAACAAACAATCTGCGAAGTAAAAACATATTTCCATGTCTGTGAGCGCGCAGATGAAGAGGTGGGGAAAAAGTTTTTTAAAAAACAAACACCCCTTAGTGACAAGGATATTGAGCATTCACATTAATTTGAAGATCTAACGCCAAAATAAATCAAAGGGATAGCTTATATATTCTTCAACCAAGTGATTGAGATACAAATTTTACAATATGCATGTTTTATAATTATTTTTCCAATAATATGAATTGTGGTTAAAAAGATAGATCCATTCAAGGTTAATACTCATTCAACAACACAATCTTTTATTAGAAAGGACAAGTCGGAAATAATAAACAACACTACCAAGAACAAATCAATTACAAATCAATTGTAAATTGCAGAGGCTACAATTCAAGTTTCACATTCATCACTAAAACCTGTTGCCCCATTTCAATCTGTGACCTTTCATTGTACAATCTGCAAACAATTATATATACTCTTTCAACAATTCGTTATTAATAATGAACTTTACATAAACTTAAGCAAGTTTGTGCTCAGTTCGGCTCAATTACACCCTGTGAGCAAAAGAAACTTGTAGAACCAAATTTTATCAAATTGATATTATTGTAAAACTTGTAGAACCAAATTGGTCCTAGGTTTCTTTTGCTTACAAAGTACCATTTGAGCAAAAGAAACAAGTAAAAAAGCTAAGATAATATAACTGACACAATGCTGAAGCATCATTTAAATTTGCAAGCATCAATTGAACTCAACTTGAAACAGCAAAAAGTTTAAATACTAAAAGAAGACTGTCACCACAAGCATTAAAAAACAAGATCCTTAAAACATACATTGTCTTATGTTTCCGATATGAAAAACGCCTACCTTGTTCAGAAAACAAAAATGAACATACTTGAACACGACAAGAAGCAGTCTCACTTCAATGGGATAAACCTGGAAGAGTGGGTGGCACCAATACCAGGTCTACCGTGCTTCACAGGCTTGTATGAAATTGAGAACTCCGCAAGGTAGTGACCAATCATCTCAGGCTTGATTTCAATCTGATTGAAAGTCTTACCGTTGTAGACACCCACCACGCTACCGATCATTTCTGGGACAATGATCATGTTCCTCAAGTGGGTCTTCACAAGCTCTGGCTTCTCACCAGCGGGTGCCTCACGTTTCTGTTCAAGTAACATTCGAACATCAGCAATGGCAAAACCAAACTTCACTTATTTGAAAAACAAAAACAGATAAAAATACACATACTTATTGGCTAACAATAAAAAACATAGGTTGAATTGTTGAAACAGCTTTTAGGGAAGTTAATATGCACTGATCCTATATAACTCAGTAAATATACACAAAGTTTGTGTTTTTAAAATTATCAATACATGTTTAACTAAATGATCATGTTTTAATAAAATCGCATACTAGCAAAGCTTAACAAAAGAAACACCCAACCTAAAGTGCTAGCATGATATACAAAACATAATGAAACTCCATATTATTCAATTAAGGCAAATTAGATTTTAATAATCCAAACTATAACCTAATGACCTATAATAATCCATACTATCAATTTGGTCAGTAACACTCCCAACTTTCACTTTTATTACCAACAACAATCCCAGTGACATAAATTTTAATTTTTTAAGTTTGATTTGGACTCGATTCAGTTTGCAACAATAATTATGAACAAAATGAAGAAACATATAAGCTACATTGAGACTAAAACAGATACAAATCAAGCGTAAGAATTTGAAATCATGCCACTAGGACTGTAGTTGGTTATAAAATTGAAAGTTTGGAGTGTTAACGGCCAAAACAACTAGTTACATCTGAGTCTAAACCTCTTTGAAGCATTTCATCAAACAGGTTCCATGCATCTTAAAACAAATACAAAATTTTCAACAAATTACAATAAAACATATCAAGATTCAACTAGAAAAAAACTTTCATATCAATGTTCTAACAATCAAGCAGATAAAAGGATAATAATTTACAACAATACATATAAACAGCTCAACAACTTCACATACACATAAAGCAAAATCATCATCATATAATAGTAACAAAAAAACATACAGCTTTGCGAAGCTTCTTAATCAAAGCCATAGGCTTCCTCTTCAACCCCCTCTGAAACCTACAACAACACAAACTCTATAAACCCACAGATCCATTCAACTTTCATATGAACTTCACAACATATACAAATACATACCTTCTGCGAGCACGAGCGGTGAAGAGCTTCACAAGGTCATCAGTTGACATATCAAGAAGAGCATCCAAATCAACTCCTCTGAAACTGAACTTCTTAAACGTCCTCTTCTTCGGTGCTCCGGCAGCGGCGACATCAACCTCAACTTCCGCCTGCAACAACAACAACAACAACAACACATCAAATCCTCAATTTCAGATCAAATTGTTACTGATGATTCGAACAATTGATTGTATGAATGTGAGATTTGAGTGATCATTCACCATTGTCTTGTTGGTAAATCTCCTACGGCTCTGAGGCGACTTGATAAGAAGCTAGGGTTTACAGAGATGTTAACGAAGGGTTGTGGTTGTTTTATATATGTGATATGAGTTTAGGGCTTGGGCCCAGTTAAGGTTTTCTTATAGTTTGGGCTTAGTTTATGGGCTAATATAGACTGTTTATTAAAAAATTTAAAAAAATTAAGAAAATGGTAAATGAAATCGAGTGCGAGATCACTTACAATGGATTCTTTATATATTTTAAGTGTGTTTTTTATATTATATGTAATGTTTGTAAGTGATTGCGAGTGTAGAACAAAAATAATAATGTTGTTTTGTTTGTATATTTGAGGAAGACACTCTTCATCCTTATAATTTTTTTAATATTTTTAATTGTGTTTGTGAATGAAGGTGATAAAAAGTAATAATAAGTGTATAAAAAGTATTGTGTAGTTAAAAAGAAAAGAGAAAATATAATGATTTTTACTGATAAGGTTAAAGAACTTTATGTAAATGCTAAGATAATGAAAATTCATGAGTTTGTATTACTAATTATTTTATAATTATTGATTCATATATGTATTAGATAAGGTGGTTTCGGGGAAACTAGAATTATATGTGTTCCATTGAGGGCAAGTAAAACCGAACCTTTAACCGATGAAATCAAACTGCAATAACTTAAAACTCGCCAAATCAAAAATAACTGAGCCATCGGTTATGTTCTCGGTTATATATCATTGAGTAAACTGAAACCAACTTTGGAATAAGGTAATAAGATGCTCTAAACCCATAACCAAACCAATTTCAACGGGAAGAAAGCAAAAAAAAAAAAAAGAAGTGGCTGACAATTAAGTAGACCAAACCAAAAACCGTCAAACAAAAACTAAACTGAAAACCAAAGAAACAAAAACCAACTGAAAGCAAAGCACGGTAATGGTTTCGGATGAGATACATACAATAACCAATGGTCAGTTTTGGTTTTTGTGAAGTTCAAAAAACTAAATCGAACCGAACTATGCACACATAAAGGAAATAACATTTAGAAAGAAGTTCACAAGATTGAAGCGCTTGAACAAATTTGAGTGACTTATTGAGTGAAATAGTTTAGAAACTTAGTTACTATTGTATGAAGTGTTTCTTTTAAAAAGTAAATAGATAACAAAGTTACAAACGCGGTTATGTTTACACTGGCGGCCAATGCGTTAAACTTGACATATAAATCTCATATCGGCTAAACCGGTTAATTTTACGGTTTGGTTGGTTTCATGATTTATAAACACCTTTAACTAGTATCTTCAAAGTACAACTAGGTTAACATAGTCAAATACATTAAACTGCAAATCCTTAAAAAGTATAAATTAAATAAAACAATTATTCATATTATCCTTTTGATAAATAAAATATACACATATGAAGTGGCTTAAAAGTTAAAACACATTGTTATTGCATGCAGCCAAACAAACTATATAAATAAATGAACATTAGACTCCAAATTTAAATCGTACGAAAGAACAAGATTATAAATAAATTTGATCGATCTTTAACTTCAGGAATTCATGATACGATATTTACTTTTCGATCTTCTCGATCACAGCTTTTAGGTCACGTTGACTATCGATTCTATCCGGCTTCAACACAAGTTCTTTCCACACCGAGGCGTTATAAGTTAACATTTTAGGGTCTGCATAAAGCTCGTATATGGAATTTGCTTCGTCATTGATTTCACTTAATGTTTCCAAGCATTTGATTTGATCCCGATCGACTAGTAGATTGCTACTGTTGTCTTTATACCCGATCAACTGCATATTAAGCAAAAAGATGATATTTACACGTTAAATGACAAATACGACTAGGAGTTTAGTATTCATCATGCGTATAATATCTAAGTTATCACATATTCTACTACTAGTTTAGAAACTCGTGTAATACACGAGTTAAATAAAAATATTAAATTTAAATTTACTAATTAATATTTATAAATTATAAAATCTTATTTGAGATGAGATATAATTGAATTTATGTAAAAATTCACTATCTCAAGTAATAAAACAATAGATTTTTTTTTAAAACTTTCGTATTTATAAATGTTTTCTGTAAAAGAAGTGTTTTTAATGAATTTTAAACACTGTCATTTTTTTAAAAATTATTTCTATTAAAAACTTCATCATTTATATTATGTTGTTTCAAAAATTACGTTTTTTAATTAAAAAGAAACATGTTTTTCTTTATTAAATAGTTTAAGAATTTTGAAAAAAATATATAAAATTATTAGCACTTAATATTATCATTAAATATTGAATTGTTATCATGGTGACATATGGCAAAATAATTATAAAAAGATGACATGTGTTAAAATGATTGTAAGAATGACATGTGAAAATAATTAATTTGATTTATTAATGAGTTGTGTTATACAAATATTTTTTTTGTTATTTAGTCACCCTAGTGTTTCTATATCTCTTTATGTATCTATATGTATGTATAGAGAGAGATAGAGGGGATGGAATAAATACGATGTATCTATAACATGTCCATTTATTAATATAGATTATAATCATATCAATCCTATAACTCACAATATTTTTCGTGCTTCTAACAAACTGGTTTTTTATAGCTCACGAGCAATATTTCAACTCGTAAAGAAATATCAAGATATAATCAAACCCATTAAATTTTATTCGGAGCAAAACTAGTGACGTCGTCTAAGGATGATTAAATGTAGGCAAATATTATCTTTATTATAGTAGACATAAATAAATATTGCTTCAGGATGAAAATAAATAAATGAAGAAATAAAATATGAACTTACAATTGGAGGGACTCCAATACCATTGGTGCAATAAAGCCTTGCATTGTCAACAAGATGACAATATTTTGGAAATGCATTTGCAAATCTTTTGTGTGATTTTAGTTGTGAATTTACCCTCACTGCTCTTTTTGATGCTATAGCCCTCCTACACCATTAAAAAATAAAAAATATTTATAACTTATCTTTACTTTAATTTAGTTTTAATGATATAATCATTAGCAAAATGTTTGAGATTGAACATACCTAATTCCTCTAGTGACTGCAAGAAAAGGATCACAAACAACACCAACCAACTCAATTCTGTAAGGTTTCTTCACTTCAATGTTATCTTCTACCTTTTCCCAGTAATCTTCGGTGACAGTTCCATCATCTGAGACCTTGTAGCCGACGCCCATGCGATAACGATGCTTATGGACTTTTCTCGCCATGGCAATTGTTTGCTCCACAAATGGTTCCCATGACAATGTCCCATCCATGATCACATCTCTGCCGTCATTTAACGCTGTTACTAATACAGATGAAGCTGCATCCGTAGATGTTTGATGCACCTGTATGAAATGTTCATGTGGTATATAAGTGAAACCATTTACGTCCAAATTACCATATGAGCCTATCAATTTGGCCTAACCCGATACATTTATGAAAAATAAAATTGGTCGGGTTAGGTGAAACTTTATAGACATGAAGAGATAGATAGTAACCAATTCGGCGGTTTGAAGCATGTCATTGTGATGACCCTTTGAGCTAAGGGCTTGGTAAATCACATCTGTCTCCTTGAAAGCATCTGCTTCCACAACTACAGCATTTTCCGCAGCACCTGACCAAAATGCTCTGCCAAAATTGCAATGAAAAATGAATGTGAGCTAAGAATATTATTAACAAATAATGATCATGAATATTATGAACAAATAATGATCATGAACTCATGGGGAAAAGTTGAAATATATAGTATTATAAATATAAATTATTAAGTTAAAGATTTTTTATATGTGTGTTTGAATATTCTATATTTTAAGTCTATTTTTTATGTAAGTTTAAGATTGGATTACATGTAATGGGCATTTAAAAATAATTTATAACAACAAAAGATTATAAACACGTATTTCTGATACTCATATGTATAACCACCAACTCGTGAGTGTTAAGTAAGAGTTTGTCGAGGTATGAGACTAGATATGTCTTCATTATAGATCACAAAAAATGGCGTATTGGTCACCCTATGAAAGTATCAAACCATCGTAGACTATGGTTTTGACATCTACACTGATGACATGCAGTCACTAGACTTTTTTGTATTTATAATTTGAAAAATCACTCTATGGTGACGAATATTATTGCTACAGACTAAAAATATTAAAATAACAACCTATAGCATAAAATATTATTTTAAATTTTTTTATCGAAGAAAGTTGGTTACCTTGACACACATAGCGACAACATGTCATCCTATATAGTTATCAGTACTGACGACGCTTATCCCAACGACATTTAAGAGCTTTTACAACGACTCTATGCCTACGACACATATAACGACAACATATTGTTACTATAGGTCATAATCACCTATAGACATGGCGTCGTTATAGATGAAATTTTATCATCACTGTAGGTACTCTTCCTAGTAATGTACGATCATAGGATTATAAATGTTATTTCTAACCAAAAGTATATAATTACTAAATATTTATTTAATAATACATAAACTAAAAAAATATTTTACTTTTTAAGGATTTCTTTGAGCACAGTGCTCTTGCCAGCGCCCATTCCACCACCCATGAAGAGAAGCACCGGGCTCCGATCGCCATGAGCCACGGCCCCCAACACCTCCGTGAAGGCGTCATTGCCATCGCCTTTTTTAGGAGTGTTAGTTCCTATCACTTTTATTTCCTCCACAATTGTTGTGAATGCTCTTGTCATTTTCAAGTCCTTTGTAACTCTCTCAAATCTTTGTTTTCTACATAGATATAACAATCAAAACAAGCAATCTTAGTAAAACTACTTATAAGTTTTATGAGAATAAATGATTGTATATACTAGAGAGTTGAGACAAAAAGAATAAAACAGATACAACGTAAGAAATAGTAGGAAAAATTGTGAACATTGATCAAATTAATTTAGTGATCAAGATTGATATGAAAATTGAAAGTTAAATACGACTGAAAGGAGAAAAGAGGAAATGGTTTGATGTTTCGTTTAACATAGTTTTCAGCTTCTTTTAATCTTTAATAGATTTTATTTTTTTTAAAGTTTACATGCATTATTTTATTTTCTTTAATATGAGTTTACTGTTGTTATTCATATGCTAAAAGAATGACGTTTTAAGATCCCTCATGCACTATTATAACAGTATAACAAGGATGTGTGTAGTTTTCCAAAGGTTTAATTATGACTAATTGTGTTATTAAATCCAGATTTATTACACTAAGGCATCCAACCTTATTTGCATTTAAAAGAGACGTATACCTTCTTATTAAAATTCAAACTAACTAAATATAGAGTAAACACATATTAGATATCAAAAAAGAAATATTATTTTAGAAAGATTCAAAGGCCCACCCAACAATTCCTCTCATCCTTGGTCTTAAATACTCGATATGGCTCTTCACATGGATGGTCCAATTACAATAAGTTATTTCAAAAAATAAAATTTAAGTTTTAAACCTTTTAAGAAGTTTATATACCATTTGAAAAACTATAGACTACTTAAAATGTTATATACTAAAAACTAGACACACTTGTAGCATGATGACTTATATGGTTTCTTTCATGTTAACAAAATTTACATTTAATGTTTTCTTTTAACATATCTTACTATTGAAAATTGTTAACGTTTTAGTGTGCTAATTTATTTTTAAACAAACTTCGTATTAAAAAAGTCAACACAAAAATATACACAATGTCTAACAAAAGAACCATATCAAAATTAAAACATATTGTATATTTATTATAAAACAACTAGTTAATACAGATTATTGATGACTAGGTGAATTTAGATATGAAATCGAAAATAATATTAGGTAACATAATGATTAATACTAAATATAAATTATGCAATTATAATTGTTACCTTATTTTGCATTTTAATATATGAATTATGAAGTGATAAAATTTTAAAGATCAATTGGGTTTAAATCTAGTTTTAAGTAATATAGGGGTCTGAAAATAAAATATTATTATTATTAAAATTACTAACATCTTGTTGGGTGATTTATTCATGAAATAATACATCTTCACCCAACCTTAACCCACCGTCATTTTAATATTGTTGGAAAAATAGACGATTAATAATTTTATACTCATAAATGTTACATCGACATTTTATATAAATAAATGACGAATCAAATAGTTTTCTTATCGTTATATACATTTCAATAGTTTTATGGTTTTATCACTTGTAAACGAGTCAAATCCAACTAACCTGATTTTGATTAGGTTAACTTAATGAGTACTCCTGATTAGTTTATCTTAATGAGTCTTATCAGTTTTAATTTTTTAGCGATATACATGCTTAAAACTCAAGCTCGACTCGTGAATAACATAAGGTTTAAAAATGTCACCTTGTAGCCGCTAAGAACATGTTTTTAAGCCTTGTGTCATCAGATCCATCACTCAACACCTTCCATCAAAAAAGAAGTAAAAATCACGAGTTAGAATGAACACTTTTTTATGTCAAAAAGAGATAAATTATTAACTTTTTTTAAATCTAAAAGTGAGAACTCCTTTTGTTTTTTTTACTTTATTTGACCTAGTTTAGCCTAATGAAACAAAACTTTTATGTCCGGTGTTAGGTATATAAATCATACAAATCACACCACTGAACAAACAAGCAACACAATGGTTGTTCGCGATAGCACAAGATCATCAAAACAGCATTAAAATTAAAAGAATTTGAAATTTGTAGATTTTATTGAACTCTGTTACCTGGTTGATCATAAGAGAAGTGTGGCTCCAATGAAATGCAAAATACCCAAGAATGCATCTTTGAAGCTCTTCAACAAGCTTTTCACACAACGATTCGACATCTTTTTCTTGCGAGAAATACACATAGATGTCTTCGTCAAAAGCTTTCGAGTTTCTTGCATATTCTAATGCCAATTTGCTCAATTCTGGACACTCGTTTGCATCTTTAAATCCAAGTTGCCTTGCTGCAAATCATATAAAAATGGTTACATGTCTAAAATTAAATGAGATGACTTTGTTGTATGTTTAAGTGCATATTTAAAAGGAATTATAATAACATTATCCATCTTTCCTGGACACACATAACAATAGATAAATTGCAGCTTGCGCTGGATAAATGACATTCAAAAGATTACGTAAAAAAAAACTGAAGTATGATTCAAACTAAGAGTTCTAGTAAAAAGAAATCAAATACTTACCACTACATCATCTATATACAAAGAATAGAAAGTTAATACAAAGATTCAAAATAATATTTCCAAAAATGGTTAGATTTTGTGATTTTGTTGTACCATGTATGTTCAAAAGCATATGTATTAAAAAGGATATATTACATCATCCTTATTTCGCACGCACTTGGAACCCTTTTAACAACGGGATCAAAATAAACTATTGCTTGCATTAAATATAAGTTGGAAACCAATAGAAACAAATTTTAAACTGAGACCTCTGCTAGAAAAAAATAAGATGATTACCAACATAATTGGAAAACTTTTCCGGCCTTCCACCATGGCTGGATCCGGTGAAATCCAACCGCGGAACAACGCTCTCGGGTTTTCCGGCTAGGGCATCCGCCACTCCCATCCGTCCGTCACCGACTGCACAAAACTCGATCCGAGTTAGAGAGAGATAGTAGAAACTAGTGAGAAAGATAGATGTATAGAGAGAAAGCACCTTTGTGCATTATTGGGTTATTAAATGAACAGTCAACGGTCACCGGAAAATTAAAGGAGTCACCGGAAAATGTTGTTAGACGGGAAGTAGGTTATTATTTGCAGTGAAATGATATCATATGTGGGCTTGTTTATATACATATGAAAGTCAACACAAGTCTTAATTTTAATATTTGGGTTTGAGAGCTATAACATGATTATTAATGTATATCCTAATATTTAAATGACATGTGAATCATACATACCTTTATACACAAATTGTCAAATGGTTTGAGTCAGTTTCAATATTAGTTTTTGGAAATTCGTAAGTCAAGGGTTTGTAATTGTATATTTATAACAAGCTTAGGTTTAAGATCAAATTTCGTTAGTTTGTGTTAAATTCATGTGAAATGAATGACTTATCTTTTCACATTTATAACAAGGACTATTCGTGTAGTTAATTTCTATTCTAGAAAGTATTTATATATCTTAACAAAATAAAGAGTAACCTTTAAATCTTGCGGCTAAGGTTGCAGATATCTTTGTTGTAAAACCCAAAAGCATTGTTCCATGGTTAGATTTGACCCGATATGCACATTGTCCTTCCCTTAATGTTATGCAAATCAAACTAAAGATAACGAAGCCTTGTATCATCAAATTATCTATCTTCATTGTTAAAGAAGGGTTTTCGAAACCCTAAGTTGTAAGCGAGAGGGTTTGAATTGCAACAAAAGGAAAAAAAATTAGAACCATTTTTATTTTTCTAAATAAAAGAGTGATGGAGATCATTAAAGCTACTTTATCTTAATCCCACATCAAAGTGTATATCAATTTTTGTGGTTTTGTTCTCAAAATTTAAACATTAATTACGATACAAATTAAGGTTAGAGAAAGTGGAGCGAGGGAGATGAACATGGATGGGTTGTGTTATTATTATTATTATTGTTATTATTATTGTTTTTATGATTTTATGATTATTTTAGCGAATTGCATTAACAACCCCTTGATGTAGTTTTTTAATTAAAATTTTAGCTATTTTGAACATTTAGCATGAATTAAATAGAAATATTATTAGGCCGAGACTTCTTACAAAGTCAAAACCACTATTGTAGCCTTTGAAATTGATATCCAATCATGTTATTTTATTTAAACGACATGGATTATTTGTATAATTAGCTCTATTTTTTATTATTAAAATGTAGATTTTAATTCTTCTATAAAGAAATTGTCGTAGCTAAAACTATCAAAAATAAGAACATATTGTATTTTGAAAAAAATATCATAAGTATAAATATGATGAGTTAATAAAAACTTATTGTTTAAGCAAGTAAATGTATAGTATGTAATTATAATTCAAGAAACAAGTATAGTCTTCGGACAACAATATTGTATAAAGATGAACTAGATAAGATAATAACAATATATACCAAAAAAAATCTATTTAAAAAGAAATAAGTGATTTGGGAGATCTTAAACATTAAAATATGGTAATTGTGTAGGGTAGTGGTTACCGTGCTTAGTCGTGGCCTCGTGGATATACTTTGGAATTATCAAGAGAAGTTTCTAACAACCATTAATAATTGAAATTAGGAAAATCACTATTCTAACCTACATGTCTCTCGTGTATTGATGTTATGTTCAATTTTCACTCGAGATATAAAGTAGATTTAAAATTAAATATTATTAAAGTAAAACAGTGTTGATCAATAGATCGCTTATTCTTGTTCATCTTTGGTGCAAGAGCGCTCGATCGGTGAGTTTTTGCACATCTTTTAAAGTTTGTTGTGAAACATAATATGGTAACTGAAGGATCCGGATCCGGGTCAAAATTCACACCAGTAAATATCAGGTTTAGATCCTGTGGTTGCATGCAGACGTGGTTGTTGAAGGAAAGGTCAACATAATGAGCGATTATTTGCGCTCCTAGACAAACGTGAGAACATGTTTGAAGGACATGTTCATTAAGGGCGAATTATCTTTATAAGGATCTAAGGTTGTAAGTTTAAAATATATAGAGAGAATAGGGGATTAAAGTATAGGTAAACATACATACTAATCTGTTGCTTAGATACTTATCTTCACGTCAGAGCGTGATCACAGAGACACCCTTGGTGACCCTTTGTGGCGAGATTGACAGTGAAGTGTTTTGTTGGGTCATAGCCATCTCGATTAGCAGAAAGGGTGCTGCCTCGTCTGAAGGCATTTGGGCAAACCAAGGTTCAAGTTACGAGATTTTTTGTTTAATGGTAACAAAACTATTTGTTATATAAGGTAAGTACCTATTATCCATTGCCTTATGATCTTAATTCTTAAAAAAAGAAAAAAAAGAAAAGAAGCATCGTGGATATATATATATATACATATATATATATATATGTGTATATATATATACACATATATACACATATATATATATATATATATATGTATATATATATATATATACACACAAGAGTAAAATGTCATTTTCATCTCTGACGTTTTATTAAGTTTGTCATTTCAATCCAAAAATTTTTATTCTGTCATCCTTCACTGTGGTTTACCAAATGTTATTATCTACATCCACTCCACTAACTGCGTTAAGTTCTCCATTAAATATGAGTGTATTTAGTCTGTTTAACACCCTAATTGTCCAATTAATACAAAGTTAATCAATAAAATATTCAATTAAACTAAAAGAAAAATATAAAGCAACTAGTGAGACCGGACACTTCATTTTAAAACTTTTGATTAACGCTAACTAGTTTAGAAACCCGTCTAGGCGTCTACTACAGGTGTCGTACGAAAATTTTAAATAATAACTATTTAGTACTATTAAAAATTAAAAAATGATTTTTTGAGATAAAGTATGCTTAAAGTTATATATAATTAACCATTAAGTAATTAAAAAATAACAATAAGTTTTCAAACTTTCGTCTTTAAAAAAGTTTTGCTTTTAAAAAATAGTGATTTTTAACTCTCCAAAAAATTTATTAAAATGTTTGTATTAACTAAATTAATTTAGTTTTTAATGATACAACACAAACCTAATAAAAAATTATTAACAAAACATTTAAAAAACCAAATTATATGAAATATAAAGTTTTTTAATACAAACATTTTAATAATTTTTTGGAGATTTAAAAAATCAATATTTTTTAAAAGCAAAAATTCTTTAAAGACAAAATTTTGAAAAATTAGTGTTATTGTTTAATTACTTAATGGTTGATTATATGTAACTTTATGCGTATTCTATCTTAAAAAAATATTTTTAAATTTTTAATATCAGTAAATAATTATTATATAATTTTTCATACAATATGTGTAGTAGACAGGTTTTTAAACCTGTTAGCGTTAATCAAAAATTTTTAATTGAAGCGTCCGGTCTCACTAGTTGCTTTATATTTTTCTTTTTAGTTTTAATTGAATATTTTATTTATTGATTTTGTTTTAATTGAACAATTAGGGTGTTAGAAAGACTAAAATACACTCATATTTAACGGAGAACTTAACAGAGTTAGTGTAGTGGATGAAAATGAACATTTGGTAAACCATATTAACTGAAATAGCAAAAAAACTTTTTGGATTTAAATGGCAGATCAATAAAACGCCAGTGATGAAAATAACATTTTACTCTATTTTTAATTTCACTTTTAACCTTTATAGTATATATAAAATATGCTTTAATCCATTCATTTTCTTACTGATTTGATTTTTCTTTAATAACTTTTGTTTATAATTTTTTTTATTAATAAAATTGAATACTCGGTTGTGTTTAATTTTTTCTTAACATTTTTGGTATAAACTTTGTTGAAAATAAAGTTGTATTCAAAATATGATACTTTGGATATCATAAGTTATATCGACTAGAAAATAAATAATGGATACTGTAAAGAATGAAATGATTCCTAGTAAAGAATATCGGTACCCTTATATATGCAAAGGCATCATCAATTTCATTCACATTGAATTCACTTTTACACATACCTAGGTTTTTGGTATGACATTGTTATAATTGTTTTTCTTATATAAAGTTAATGTTATCGAAGTTATCTTCAACACGCAAGCTCACGTAAGATGTCAACGTTAGTTTTCATGATTTTACATCACCGTCGCAACACAAAGATCATAATACTAGTTTTTATGGAATATGGAGAGTTGATTTTAAACCATTTGAAGATATCGTTTCTATATAAAATGATAAACTATGTTAGTTTTTATAGTATTCAACCTTTATTTTTTTAGTTTTTTTAGTAATTGTCTCCCAAAAACAGTATGGACCTTTATCCTTGCAAGATTAGGTTGCATATAGAAGGAAAAAATTGTCATTTAGATAAACCCACTTTTATGTCATACAATTAGTTACACATCAATGTTTAGTCCTTTGGCACTAGGATCACCTATGGATCATATCGATCTGTACGAGGGTACTTGAGCCGACCATCGTCGTGTTTGTATCCTTCGGCGCTTAATAGTGAGTGGTTCCGTCTTCTTTTTCAGGTTGGGTTGGGTTGGATCAAGACCAAATATAAATTTTTATGCAAAGATGATTCATATTATGGTTTTTACCTGGACCAAACCAAACCTGAATTCACCCCAAAATTAAGACCGAGATCAAACTATATATGCATAGTCGGTTTGAACTCAGGTTTGCCTCAAACCTGGTATCTGCGTTATTCGGTCCACCTCAAAACCTGCTAAGCCCTTATATTAATCCTGTTCCATCACTTGTCAACCTTCGTCCAAAGGTTTTATCCTCATGCAAATGATTACATGATAACAATGTTAAACAAGAACCATAATCCGACCAAAAGAAAAATCAAACTTGATTCTTCATAAGTCTTGCTTGCAAAAAGTAAAACCCGACCATATACATTGATTGCAGCCAGCATACGAAAGCAAAAGGATATAAACATTTTACTATAAATGCTAATACAATGCAACAGTTGAGTCCTACTTTGTTTTCTGGCCACGGGGTGTACCCTTGGAGCTGCTCGTAATGTGCATAGCAGTGTCTTCTTCATCTTCGGTATCACCATCATAAGTCTCGGTTTTCTCACTTGACACTTCGTCGTCCTCATGTAATTTAGCATGATCTGATGACAGCCGGTCTCTGAGCTCTCTCAGTTTTGCTTTCTTCGAGTTTAACGCACCAAGAAACTGCAAAGTTAAATACATTTACAGTTGAGTAAGATAGGATCATAATGTTCAATGACGAGACTTAACAAACACAAAAGTGCATTATCTTAACATTTGCCATGCCGCTTTGTCAATTAAAATTATGGTTTTACATATATCAATGAAAGTAAGCTTCTACTCTGCCATGCCACTTATACTATATGTCTATATCGTTACACTGATTCATGAAAACAAGCTTCTCATAATCAATTACTGTTCATTTATCAGTGATATTAGTGAGTGATATAAACCAAGGATAGGATTTGGTACTAGATAAGAGTGCATGAAGGATGTTATTTAGCCTGCCCAAATTAGTTTTAAAGAAAATGTATCTTAGATTCTTTCAATTGTTTAAAGAAAAAATTGATTCCTCTTTGTGGTTTTCCTGAAGTTTAATTGAATTTCAGTGGCAATTCTGAACTTCCTTGATATACTTCTTCACATAAACATCTATAGCTCTCTTTGACATATCAAATTTATATGATTCGAATAACAAAAATCATTTACTTTGACGCATATGAAAAATATTATAGTGTTAGTACCTTAGAATAAATTTTAGTTTCAAACTCTGCCTTCTCCTTCTGGAACTTCTCGCTTTGTTCTAGACACTTCTCAGCTTCTGCTTTCAGTTTCTCATTTGACTTTGTTTTCATGACAACTTCCTCCTGTTTTGTTAAAAGAGAAAAAGAACATTAACATATAAGGTTAATTAACAAAGAAATAATAGCATGCCAAAGAGCTTATTTACATCAACAAGTAATGATTAATAAATAACAAAAAAAAATAATAATAGATTCAGGATTTCAATAAAAAATTTACAAGTTTCAATAACATATGCATAGTAAAGAACTTCAATATATCAAATAGATAACACACAATGTTATCTTACACTTAAGCGTATGTTAGCATCCATCAGGAAATCCAAGATTCCTGCAGTTATCTTCATACTGTTCTCTGCTGGTTTAAATTTCCATCTCCACTCTAGCTTTATACCTTCTTTTTCAAAAGTCCATGATAGCTGCAAAGGATTTCGCACCACAAGGATTTTCAAAACAGAGAATTAAAAACATTAGAGCATCAAATTTTAAGTCCTTATGCAGACAATAAGAACAAACTGACAAAAGTAGGGGATGAACAGTACTCAAATGTTTTTTGTTATTGATGCTTAAGTTTCCCTATCAAATTATTCTATGATTTAGGAGATGTTTTGTATCATTTACATGTCTAAATGGCTTTAACCGCTAATTTGGTCTGAGGCTTGGTGGTTCAATGAAGACAAAGAAAAGAAACATTTGAGCTAGTAGAATTCCCTCTCAATGGTTCAGCCATAAATAAACAAACTTTGCCAATCTATAAACACCTTTTGACAAATATATAAACGTTCTTCTATCCAACTTGCTCAAATTCAGCGGAATACAACTCCAAGAACTTGCAAAAGTAAATTAGAAGAAAACCTTCAGAAAACTATAACATAATGGATGGATAGCTACAGCATATAGCCCTTAAGAATGAGCTTAAAGCAATTGCCTGATACTTAATCTGTGTATCCTAACCCTTTTCCCCATTAATCAACATAAGGGAAGAATGTCAAATGACAAGGAATCAAGCAAACCATCAGCTGAAAGATAAACAGTATCGACAAGAGGCTCACGTATCTGAATGCAAATTCCCATGGTAAAAGAGTGTCTTATTAACAAAGCTTAATAACAAGCGAAACCAGCTTACGCAAACACACCAACGATAACAAGTCTATGATTATCCAAACCTATAAAACTTGTTTTCTTCACAAACTCACAAACAAATCAATACGTCTTGCAAAAAGCTAAACCTCATTACAACTTGCTAGAACGAGTAACTGGGCTTGGTCTTGCAAATATCTTTAGCTTGTCAAGCACTAAGATTACAAAAGTCAACAGCTCAAATGATAAACACTACATAGAACTAAGGTTTATCTAGAGGCCCATTCAAAACTAATCACATTAAACAATCAGTCAATTCATTAATCGATTCGTTAGCAACTTTAAAATGCTAAATGCTAAAACCCCAAAACCAAATAGGTAAACCTTATATATCAATTCACTAAGAATCTTCGATGTGGTAAAAAAGTGTGTTATTAACAAAGCTGAAAGCTTAACAACAAGTGAAACCTGTTTATGCAAAAACACCAACACTAACGACTCTGTGATTCTCCAATCCTCTTAACCCTAATAGTAACTTCTTATACAGCTTCTTACATGCTTCTCCAAAATCAATTAACACCTGCAACTCAATTAACACAAGCATCACCTCAATATAAAAGCACCTACTCTTTTAAACCCTCCTCCGGCATCAGAAAACCCGTAGACCGAACCGGGTTGTTGAAACCCTAGATACCGTTCGGACATATCGATGTAATCGGACACCGGTTGATCCCAATTAGAAGCTCTCTCTTCAACCTCCGCTTCTGTTGCTGCAGAAGATATAATCGAATCAAACTTGATTTCAAAGGTGATGGTGGATAGATTGAAGAAGATTAAGGGATGATGAGATGTTGAAGTGGTGAGTGATAATGATACCGTTGCAGGTCCAGGCGTTTTGGGCGTCGGTGACTGAGAGATTGAAGTGAGAAGGAAACCATGTGCCTTTGATGAATAATGGTTGGGGGTTTGAAGAGATTTGAAGCTTTAAGCATGTGTGTTTGGTTGAATCCATGGTGGATTTGATTCAACTTTGAAGGTTTGTGCGTGCTTGTGAAGGAGAAGGGGGGATTATTTAAAGTTTAAACCCGCGACGACTCTTTAAAGATGTGCTTTATAAAAAAAATTTTAAAATTGTGATTTAACATTTAACAAAAAGTATTTAACAGAGAAATAATGATTTTTAATCTAACTAGTTAAGGTGAAATACCATAACATATAAATAAAAAATAGGTTATAAGTTCAAGTTTTATTCTGAGTAAAAAATGCTTAAAGTTTAGCTATGAAGTTTTCTTAGCAATGAGTTTTCTTCTGACGAGGTTGGGGTGTGGTCCCGACTAAGAAACGGATAGTGGACCCGCTTAAGATAGCACTTATCATCCGAAGCAGGGTCGTACATTTGTCGTTCAAAAAAAAATTAATAGAAAAAATGTTGGTAAATCTAGACCTGATAAAAAAGTCATTTGATAAAAAGAACACAGATAGTATTAAATAACACTGCCAGTAATACTACGTGTATAAGCTATTACTATCTGTATTGAACATGGATATCAGCTCATCTTTAACCTTCTTTGGTAACAACTAATGTTACAGATTTCTATCAAATCAAATTATTGATTTTTGTATTATATATGTTTTTATTTATAAATATGAATTTAAGTGTGTTAATGAGCTGAGTCGAAGCGTGATCAAGCTTCTTACCTTGAGCTCGAGCTTAATTCAATTTGAGTTGTATGTCTAAAGTACGAGTTGGAATGATTAATAATTTTGAAGTTTGAGAACGGCTCAGCTAATATTTATTAAATATTTTATTATTTTCTTTATATATGCATACATACACGTATATAATTCTTCTTATTTATATTTATAACAATGTAATATATATAACAGAATATATGTTATCTTTTGTTGTATATATAATAAGACAGTTAATCATAATTAATTTTGTATATGATAGCATATTTATATAATACAAACTTATTATATTTTTATAAATTATAGGCTTGTTTAGGCTGGCAAGGCTAATCAAGTTTGGTATGTTAAACTCATTTCAAGCTTGTTTATTAAATAAACTCCAACTTTGACTTTAACTTGGGCTTTCGAATAAAGTTGCTTCGATTGTCTTTTTCAACTTTGAAGCCAATCTCAAATCGTCATTTATGCCAACATGGTTTATGATTCTGAGTGGTTACATGTGTAATCAACATGGATTATGATTCGTTTGGCCAATGCAAGTTTCCGATTACGGAGATGTTAAGATCAGCTACAAAACTGAATTGTCATCGTATCTTTCATTTCATTTACTAGAGTGGTTACATGTGATTTTATAACATGTGTGCATGAGTGATATATGAACATGTAATTCATCAACTGTAAGTAAAATATGTTGTTATGTAAAATGCATCATACAAACACTATTGCTAAAATCTTGCCTCTATTCACTCCTTTTATCGATATCCTCTTCACCTGCTGCTGCTGCTGCTATCTGTGCCTCAGTTTCAGTCTGCAAGTAAGGTGGAATCAAGCTAATTACATAATTTTAGCATCAGATTCGAACCAAAATCCTAAACAAAAATCAAAAAACCAACCTCAGTCTCGTCTGTGTTCTTCACATCAGACTTACCATCAACAATTTCATCCTGCGATGGATGATAAAAGACAGTCAATCACAAGTCACAAATCATGATTTGATCTAAATCAGCATTTTTTTTATCAAAACCAACCTGTGATTTACAAGCAGTGATATCAAGGGATGCTCCATTGGTCTTCTTGTTTGTAGCCCATGACAGATACATCTTTACAGTTAGAATAATGTCAAAGAGACGAGATAGTGACACCATGGAAAGAAAAAAGAATACTAACCTTAGCCTTTTCACTCTTCTTCAAAATGATGACATTAGGTTTTGGTTTATCATATTGCTCATTCAGTGTCATCACAATTTCGATCTGAAATCAAGAACCATGATAAATGTAAGATATGTAGCAAGGCATTTAAAGAAATTGAATGGATGAGCAAGCATATATACCTTAGCCTTCTGAATGCATTTGCCAGAAAATTCATCGTTGGTTTTAACAGTTGATATGGAGATCACTGTTTCAATACCCGAACGAGTAAATTCAGTTGAATGTTTGATATTATTGCATAAACAAAGAAGTTAACCAAATGGGATCCTTACATTGCTGAGTTGCCAATCCATCTCCCTTCAGAATCTCAGAGATTATCACAACAGTTGGTATGGCTGGCATGTATTACATCAATTAAAGTCATTTAAATCAAGTTTTTGAATGTTCATTATAATCTTGACAATTACTAGCAAAAAGTTGCAGAAATATGTTGTGAAATCTAACCCTTTCCCAAGGCTGTAAGCTCCACGTTGTTGTAACGATTGATGTATTTCTGTCATCATTAACACGTCAATGCAATTCAAGAATATAAGATTAAACAAATCTCAAGAATCACACCACCCAAAAGAACCTCACAAAAGATCCCACTCAAGAACACAAGTGAAAACTCACGTTAATCCATTTCTACAGTAGGTAATGACATGAAGAACTAGCGAAAACAAATGTTGATTAAGTGACGTCATTGTGACTGTTGAACCATAGTGAAAACTGAAATTCAACTGACAAGTACAAAAACTACACATGAATACACAAAATCTTAGAATTATTTACGAAATAAGAGATCAGAAACAACAAAAATTACAGCATATAATCATATCAGTGATAAAAAAACAAGCAATCAACATCAAGAAACAATAAAAATTGCAGCATATGAATGATCAGAAACAAGTAATCAACATCTACAAAAGATCTCATTCAAGAACATAAGTGAAAACACACGTTAATCAATTTCTCCACTATGTTATGACATGAAGCACTAGTAAAACCACATGTTGATTTAGTGCACATTAGTGTGACTTTTGAACCATAGTGAACACTTAACTTTAGACCTCGATCATACAACTGTAAATTCAATTGAGAAGCACGAAAACTTCACATGAACACACAAAATCTCAGAACCATACGTACTAAATCAAAATTTAAGAAGTAACTACAAAAAAATGATATCACAAACACAAATTACAGCATATAATCATATAAACGATCAGAAACAAGCAATCAACATCCAGTAACACTCAGATTCATTGATGAACTGCTTTACATAGAAAGTTGACATCAGAAACAACAAATTCACAGCATATAATCATACAAACGATCAGAAACAAGCAATTACATCCAGAAACAACAAAAATCACATCATATAAACGATTAAAACGATCATAAACAAGCACTTACATCCATAAACAACCAAATCACAGCATAAACACGATCAGAAACAAGCGATCAACATCCAGAAACACTCCGATTCAACATTCAAGTGTAACACACATATCAGTTCAAACAAAAAGCGATTAGGACGTAGAAATCCTAACCTTGGCGAGATTAAGGTAGAAGATGAAAGGCTTCTTCGTGTTAGAAACTCGAATTCTATGCTTCGTTGACATTTTGTCTGTTGCTTTTGCATTAATTTGCTCATCCATGGCGATTTTCTTCAGATATCTTCTTGTTGTCGATAAAACAGTGAGACTAACAGTGAAAATGGGAAGAACTGAAGAAGATATTGTATTTATAGGTTGGTTCGTCCAGTTAAAACGTGCCACGTGGGTGGATTGGATTGGTTGATTCGTATGGTGGTTTGCCAGGCGGTTATCTTTAAACGGGTATATTGTTAGGCAGTTAGTGGGCTTTTATGGCTTTTAAAGATAATAATTTATTTATTTATTAATTCATAATATTTATTATTGTAGAAAAAGATTGTGATGCTCGTAATGTTTATTGTGTTGCTATTGTTAACGATATTTTGTGTTATGCGACCATAGACGAACATTATTAAACTTGTTTATTCAACCGCATGCTAAACTAATCGTATAGATCACAACGATACAAATATTGGTTTATAAAGTATCTGACTGTGTAAATCATATTGATTTACCGACTTGAGAGCTAACTATTATTATTAACAATGAAACATGTTAAATTATAAAAAATAAATAAAAGTATCACGGATAAAGTTTACCTTATTAATCACCATGTTTAGTGTGTTACTAGGCAATTTACCCCTGGAGTAATAAGCCTCTGACACTTACCATCCTACAAGTTCAATGACTACTCAATATGCGGCTTTAACAATACCACCATTAGTCCTCTAAAGTTAAACCTTGTAATTGTAATTGTATTGAGTAATTGTGTGTTTAGGGTTACAATAGAGGATCTTTTATATAGAGGACAATATTACATAATTAACGCTAAACTATTAACTAATAACAACCTAGCCTAATATTCCCCTGCAAGCTAAGTTTGGGAGAGATTTAGCTTGAAATCTTAAAAACATAAAAATAAAAATATGTAACGTAAATGATTGGTTTTGTTATTTGTCGTTGCAATCGCTGAATGTGTGAAGCACCGGTTGTTCTTCTCCGGTTATCACGTTGTATGCGATGTGAATTTGAAATTATCGTTATTATTATCCTATGAATCTTCTCGCGTATCCACACCTAAAACTTTTGCACGAAGGTGCGTCGCCGTTGTATGGCAGAGCCACTGTTGTATATCAGTGGCATTGAAGGTAAAACATCACGTTGTATACGATGAAAGGTTGAGATTGAAAAGGAGAAGCGGTGATTGTATGTGTTGTGCAGCGGCTAAGATTAGGGTTTAGCGACAACTAAGATTAGGTTTAATGACGGCTAGGGTTGGGGTTCAGATTAAGCGACGGCTAGGGTTAGGGTTTGGCAGCAGCTAGGGTTATGGTTTGGGGCAGCTAGGGTTAGAGTTTAGCGATGATTAGGATTAAGGTTTGGTGGCGGCTAAGGTTAGGGTTTGGCACCGACAACTGCGGTTGTGTTAAAGGGAAAGAGACGATGACGGTTTGTATTCTCTTGTTAAAGGTGAAGATGGTAGTGGTGATTATTGTAACGGAAGCATCAGTAATGGATGGTTGGACAAGGCGGCGGCACGCGGCCGGCCACCCTGATTAGGGTTTCGGCGATGATCGAGCCTTCCTGGCTTTGATACCAAACAAAACCTTGTAATTGTAATTGTATTGACTAATTGTGTGTTTATGGTTACAATAGTCGTCATCCTCATATAAAACAATTGTTTTTTTGAGATTACTCTCAACTCTTCACAACTCTTGTCATCTCATGTCATGATCATGTATTCATGATCACCTTTGCTCAACAACTTCCAACTTTACAACATGACCAAATTGTCTTAAAAATATAAATCTCTTATTTGACTTTATTACATGTATATAATATCACAAGTTTCATAATTTGTTTCATCATGTCATCCGTATGATTTTTAACCATCTTGAACTCATTTATCTCACAAAGTGTATCATATTCATGTATCACTATGATCTAATTCGTAATATTTTATTATTAATTAGGTAGTCGCTTACTGTTCTTGTCACAAATTCTAAATAATCAACAAGAGCTTTCACTAAAGCTGTTAAAAGAGGTCCAATGCTCCAGAATATTGTTAGTCCGAAGACGTATATGTTCTTATAAAACTTACCACATTATCCCCTCTAAAAACGTCTCTAATGGTTTGCAAATTACAAAGTTCTTTATAATGTTTTATTTCTTTAAAAGAAATGATTATTTTGATATAAAAGATCAACGATAATGATGAAAGGCTTAATCAACAATGGTTTAAGAGGACTAATCAAATGAAAGGGGCCACTGATTTAGTGGCTTAAACTCAAATGTTAGTATTTGATGCAATATCACATCAGACTGATAATCAACCCCACCTTGAATTTGCTGTTTTTGGTGCCAATTTGGCTGTAAACACTTTTCCTTTTATTTTTGGGTTGGTAACGTAGAGATGTTACAATATACATTGACTAAGAGACACTCATAAAACATATGTTTCTAAAGTATATTTGTAAACTACATATCTATTTTACTTTATATTTAGTTAGATCAGAAACCACGTATCATACGACTTGAATAAATATATTACTTCAAAAGGAAGAATGTCAACGAGGTGAGAAACAAAATTAATGATTTAGTTTTAATCGATTTTATTGTCAATTATCATTTACCTCTATTAGCATATTTATCTCCTCTAGTAAGTCAATTTACCAAAGCAAATATAGCGAATCATTGAATTTTTAAGTTCATATAACAAACTAAGTTAATTGATGCAATTAGTTGGTCTGTGTGGAAAAAACATACATTGGATTAGTAAAATTGTGTCATGACACCCGATTACTTTTTCATTAGAGTAGATATATTCGTTAATTTATAAATCCCATTCGAAAATACAAAACCTACTAACCCACCACATTTGTTTATTATGAATGGCTTTTTTTTTCAAGTATAGACATATTGGTCAACCACATAAGATCTTTAAAAAAAATAAATAAAACTCCTAATATATAAAACTTTGAATACACGCTATCATGTTTTTATTGATTCTCTATCTCGATATAAATTTTATTTAAAACTAACTCGTGTCAAATATAATATAATTTTTTGTTATATTTTTATATAATAACATAATATATTTTCAAATTCTAAAAGCACAGGTGCAACATGATTATCTATACCTACGTATTTATATATATATTTTATTTAAAACTAAGTTAAAACACTGTCTACTTTACCAAATATTAAAACCGAGTAAAAAAAGTTACACTCGTGCAAAGTGTAAATAAAAAAAAAACAGTCATTGTACTTTTTCACACAAAACCATTTAGCACAAGCGCCTAAAAATATTCAAACTATACCCAAACGGCGGTAACTTAACGTCGTTAACGCACCTACTATATATACCCCCATCGTCCTCTGACGCCATTAATTTCACCTTCAACCTCTCGAGCAACTGCTAAAGCAGATCAAACGCATAAATCCGTAAGAATCTCATCACATTTCCCTTGTTTGTTGAATTTGTTCAACTTTAATGTGTTTTTACACGATGTTCTTGTGTTTGTGGAGTAATTTGATTCAGATTAGATCTACATTAGTTGTCAATTTTGGGAAATTGCTTGGTATTTAGGTTTAATGTGAAGGATGATTGGGAATATGCAATTGAAATGAAGTTATTTTCTGTGAATCTGAGGGTGTTGTGTGTTGTGTTCTTGTTGTGTTCTTGTTGTGTGTTATTGGCTAATCGTATAAACTCAGAGGCCGATTTAAACTGACGGAAAGCTGATTGTTGTAGTAGTGTAGTGTAATTACATGTTTGACACATTTTTTATGACATGATTTAGAGTGATGATCATGATATTGTTGAACAATCGCTTGGGTTCATTTTTTAAATTTTGTACTAAAAAAAGCTGAGAGTTTTTTAGAATTCAGAAAATGTTGATTTCAGACTCAACACGTCTTTTTGTTTCTGGAAAGCATATGTACAAGTCCAATGTTTTAAATTTCTTAAATGGTAACTCTTAATCTGTCTAGAAGTGAAGGTTCCCCTTGATCATGATTGACCTTGGGAAGGTATAGAGTTCTACTAGATGAATATATCTAGTTATATGTATTCAAGTTGAGGTGAATATGTTCATTCAAAAGTTTTAGTGAATAATGTTTGGATGTATACAAATGAACTTGATTTTTTTGAAATAGACTATTAACATCTGGCTGTAGTCAGTTCCATTTACTAAGGCATGGATCAATAATTAACTTAGCAAAATTCACCATTAAAGATTTTATACTGTACAACAGAATATTGAGATATTATGAAATAAGTAAATAAGAATCGACGCCTATTCAGCAGACCAGGGTGAGTGTACATATGATGCTATATGGTCTTTGAGATGCATATATTGAATTTCTATATATTTGAAACTTCATTGTTATATTTGCAGTCCAATGGGAATGGAAGTGGCTAATATATGTATGGACAAGGAAGTAGATTCTGTCACTATTGATTCTAATGATCTTTCTGGCGGTTCAATTAATGATTTTTCTGGTGATTCAAGTACTGATCTTTTGGTTGATTCCAATGTTTCTGTCAATGGGAATTCAAAGCCTGATATTCAGACAACAGATGAAGTTAAGGAGTTTGAAGTGAAGAAATGTATTATTGAAGACATAAAACATACAAATAATCTTTCTGGTGATTCAGGCAATGACACATTGAACTCTGAAACTTGCTTGGTGAAGGAGAAGACGATACCTAGCATGCAACAAATAGAAGGCGAAAGTAAGAAGTCAAACACAACAGTCAAACCTTCAACCAAATCTGCTAAGACAAAACACACTGTTCCACAGCCATTTGCTCTTGCTACTGAAAAGCGTGCTCTAGGTGGAGCTCACCCTGTTGGCAATCCTGTTGCCAAGTCATCTCATTCACGCCCAGTTACAAAGAAAACAAATAAAGTAACTACTCAAGTTGCACACCAAGTCTTTTTCACAAGTTTTCATCAAAGTAAAAAAAAACTTCACTTTGTTTTTCGGGTTCAGGTTGTCCCACCTTCAGCAGGGAGGAAGCCTTTGCAACCAAATAACAAGAAGCATGCAGACGATGATGATTCTTGTTCCGTAGCATCCTCGTATCCTTGACTCCTTGTCTTTGTTTTCCTTTTTTTTTTCTTTTTGTTCTGGCCTCTTCTTTTTTCTTTTTGTTTTGCATTTGTTCTAGTTCTTAATCATAGTAAGTACTGCTGCAATAGCAAGAACTGTAATGTCTAAGCCCACTTCTGCAGCAGCTCCAGTGTTCAGGTGTAGCACACGTGCAGAAAGACGAAAAGAGGTACATATTTTTTTAAACTCTTGCATGTTAATACAGGTGACACTTTCGATCCATTTTCTTATAAATGGTCGACTTGGGTTATGTTCTATTTTAGTTGGTCAAACGAGAAATAGAAAGATTTAGCTGAAGAGGAAATAAGCTAAATTTTACACAAAGTGTATTTTAAATGAATAAAAGCTCCAAAAGTCATCTTATCTTAGATATGTAGATTATTATTGAAATAATATAATTTTTGTAATCATATTTGACACACTGGTTACTAACAGACGTTTTAAATACTTTGAAAACAAGTATTTTAGCTATAGTTGACCTTGGCCGCACCTGTTTCAACTCATACAAACGGTGCATGTTTAGACTTGTTAGTTGTTACCCTGCTAACCCCTTGTCACCTTGTGTAACCTCTACATGTCACCTCTCTTAAAAATAGTATCAATATTCTAACTCTCTCTATATTCATTTTGTGTTCATTTACTTCAGTTTTACTCCAAATTAGAAGAGAAACAGCAAGCACTGGAGGCAGAGAAAATTCAATGCGAGGCGAGGACCAAGGTGCATATATGTTTTATCCTAATCTAGATTCTTTGTGCCACGTCAACATGGAGTTTATGTTTTCTTCTATATTTTACATCTAAAAGGAGGAAAAAGAAGTAGCCCTGAAGCAACTGAGGAAGAGTTTGATATTCAAGGCAAACCCAATGCCCAGCTTCTACCATGAGGGCCCGCTACCAAAGGTTGAGCTAAAGAAGGTAATCCAGAAAAGATTTAGCGTCACATGTTTTGTTAATACAGTTAGTTATACGGGCGTACAAGATAAATGTGTTCTTGATTTACTAAAAAAATTTTATGACATTTGGTTAATAGTCAAACAATTCCTCTAAACTATTTGTTTAGTTAAACATTTACATATTAGGAAAACAATGCATAGCTGTTAAATCACAAATACAATTCTAGTATAGGTGACTATTTGGACAAATTTACTTATGAATGGATAGAACGGGTCAAATACAAAACTTTAGCTACAATGGAAACCGATCAAAAAGGTCAAACAAATCAAAATTCAACCAAAGTCCATATAGACTGTTATTGTAATACTGATGAACTAAAAAGTAAAAAAGTATTTACGGGTAAACATGACCTCTACCCATACTCAAACCAACTAATTTCAAACTTTCATCTTGAACCCATTTAGACCCGTTACCCATGCTGCCCATCTTACCAACTTCAAATTCTAATGATATGATTGAAATCTTTCGTAATATAAATAGAATGAAAATTTATTTTAAATAAATGTTTAAAAAAATGTCATTTGTAAAAACTTTCTTGTTTTAACTTATAATTTTACTTATTTTTGTTTATAAAAGTTTTACTTTCTAAAAACATATTTTAAAGTGTTTTGATTTTTTAGAAAAAGCTTGATTTTTTAGAAAAAAAATCTTATTTTATAAAAAATGTTATTTTTAGAAATAACATTAATAAATTTTATTTTCTTAATTTATTAAAAAACTATTTTTATATAAAAAATTAAATAATATTATTAGTAGTTAATGTGATTATTTAACAATGCTTGTTATCACTTTAACGACAGCCACCACCTACTCGCGCAAAATCTCCAAAATTGGGCAGAAGGAAGAGCTGCAGTAGCACAGTCGGTTTAGACAAGAAAAATGGAGCCAATGCTAGGGGTCGCCAGAGTCTTGTTATCTACAAAGACGCAACAAACAAAGAGGACAACACAAAGTTTCAAAGTCATGATGAAGTAGAGCCAAACGAGCCTATTTTGACTAGTATTACCAAAGAGCTTAATGTTACTACGCAGTCGTGAGACCCTACTTCTTGGTGAGTTTTCTAATTTATACAATCTTGATTGTATCTTATTTAACTTTATCATCCCATCATGATCTTGATCATGGATCTGCAGTGAGTTTCTTAACCTGTTTGTTTCTTTTTGTTGGTTTGGTATTTAGTATTTATCATGTATGAAGTGTAAATTATACTGCAAGCTGTTTTCTTTCTTTATGGAACAAAATTTGTGCTGTTTCATTATAGACTGGTCTACAATCTACATATCACACATCACACGCCTCTGTGTTAGATCTTATATAAAGTAAAATCTTGATAAATGAATACCTTCATGACAAGAAAGAGTGTTTCATTTGTCGTTAAATCTTGATAAATTTACACTTTCATGAGTAGACAAACATTCATTTAGCGGTTAGGAGATATGTTTGGTTGATAAAATATGTCTTGCTTCAAATATCACTAATGTATTTTAGACAAATTGGTTGTGGCCGTGGGTGATAGAATTTCATGATAAGTGTAGGGTTAATTTTAGGAAATATTTTATTTTAACAATCAAAAACAAATATGTGAGCTTTTTGTAAAACGTGAACAAAATGCATAGTATGTGTTGATATCAGAGATAATATGTTACACAAAGTTATTTATTTATCAACAATAATAAAAATAATAGTGATAACAATTTGAGACCAGAAAAAATTACTTTGTGAAATTACTCAATTATCAAAGTTGTTCTGATTTTATGATTAAAGTATATAGCTTAAAAGAGAAAAGAGAAAAGATACGCAAAACAAGCTTAAACAAACTTTATAAATTTAACATGATAAATTATGGAAATAAAGAAAAGCACTTGTTGAAACTTTTGTTGGTGAGAAAGAGAAGTTCACATTTGGAAATAGTTGGATTATTTTTTCTTTTTTGGGATTTAACGATAAATAAATTAATTGCTATGAGATTTCGAATTTAGGATTCCCTAATTATTTTAAATAGTCAAATTAGGATACTAAAATATTCTTAATATCTTTTAGTTGCTAGCAATTGACTAATTGAACACATGAATATCTATTTCAAAAGTATTTATCTTTATGGTGTTCATTTTAAAAGAATTAGTGTTTTGTTGTCATGTTATAATTATACGGTTAAATGTGTCGCTTGCAAAAATATTTACGCAAACATATTTTGCAAAAATATTTACGCAAACATATTTTGCAAAAATATTTACGCAAACATATTTAACAAATAGGTTACATGTGTAACATAATTAATGACATATATAGTATGACCCGTCCATCGTCATTAATAAATGATATAGACACAATTAACACAATAAATAAAACTTGCTTATCGTGTGATTCTTTGAAGGTGGCGATAAAGTAACACGAGAGTTGAGAGAAATCATGGTCTCAACTTGCGATTAACTGGGTATAGAAGTTTTAGGTTATGATTACTGCAACGTCAATTTGTTATATATTACTACTCATAGATTTAAAAAACTATGTTGTTAGATAAGTGAGTTTAACCATGTCAATGTTAAGTGTTGACATATCGACTAATTTAACATGAGCATATAAAAAGATTAAGCGGGTTAAACTGTTTAAACACATTTTTAACAGTGTTATTAATAGGTTGGCCCGTTTACCACATACCTTTACCTGCTTAATGTTCATATTTATTAAAGAATGATTTGTCGTTTTCATTCACATGGTTTGATCACATGTATTATTTCCATCCAATTTTTTTTATATGGCTCTCTAAGGTTTTAAATAATTATCATTTTCATCCAAAAAGTTAAATCCGTTAACTTAATTTGTTAAACATGTAAATTGACAAAAATTACCCTTTCAACCACAAAACCAAATGCCTCATTTACATAAAGATAACCGAGCAGATTGAACAAAGATATAGAAAAGATGACGACTAGAAGCGATGACCTTTATTATACAACGCCTTCGCAATGGGTTTCTATCTGTCACAAAAAAACAAGATCCATCCTCCTTACCAATGACATCAATAATCTTATGATTCAGTCATGATGAAAACTTTGAAGATGAAAGAATGAAATGTATGCAAGTTTCAAAAATGAAACAATAACATATGAATAAAATTTTAACAACAATACATTAATATAAAGTAGGATTTTGTCTTTATTTGTAAAATTACATAGTTACCCCTTTTAATGATAAACACTTGAATTTTATACTAGTTTAATCCCCGTGTAATACACAGATTGAAATTAATAAAATATTAAATAATGTTAATAAATATTTATCAATTTCAAAATCAATCTTGAAGATAAAATATGATTATAAGTACGTATAAATAGTTACTTTAAGTAATAAATAATAATGTATTTTTCTTAAACTTTTATTATATAAAATAATTGTGATTTTTAAAAATATTTTTTTAAGAACAATTATTTTTTTAAAAAATTCCTTGTATTTTGTATTTTTTAAAGTTTTTGTTTTTAAAAAGTGTGTTTTTATTAAAAATAGGTTTTTAATTTATTAAATTATACATTTTTAAATTTGAAAATGGTATGAGTAATATTATTAATATTCAATGTCATTATTAATAATATAGAGAAATGAGAAAGAAAGTATAATGATTTATAATTGTTTCACGTTTATTTTTTTATAGATAGATAGATAGGCTAAATACTCGTTAAATAAATGAATTAAATTTTAATATAAAATATATATAAAATAAACATAATTAGTTACAATATAATATTTTAATGTAATATAATTAAAATTATATATAGGTAATAGTTCAAGAAATAAAATAATTATACCATTTTTTAACTCTTTTATGTAAATAGTTTCATTTTTAAACATTTATTTTAATTTTTTTTATAAAATTCTTGTTTTAAAAGAAATATGATTTTTAATTATTCTGGTTGTTTTAATAAGATTGTTTTAAAATAGTTCACTTATTTATATTTTTTAAAACAAAAAGATTTTAATATATTTTATTTAAAAAATGTTTAGTGTTTTAGAAAAATTCATATTATATAAAACTTTAGTTTTTTGTTATTTTGATTTTAATTAAAAGAATTTATTTTTAATTTCCTTCATAAAATCTATTTTAAAAATAGTTTGATTTTAAGAAAAAATAGATAAGAGAGAGAAGCATAGTAATTAATAAAATTTATTTTTAATAAGAGAGAAAAATTTGTATGAGTATTTATTTAAATTACTATAACACCATTTTGAAAGAAAAATTGATTTATGAATGTCTAAAAAATGACAAGTAGCAAAAACATGAGTTAAGAGATTGACAAGTGTCAAAAAAACCTTTCTTTATTAGAGGTTATAGATTTTAATTAAAATATATTATTTTTAATTTCCTTCGTAAAGTCTATTTTAAAAAATAGTTTGATTTTAAGAAAAAATAGATAAGAGAGAGAAGCATAGTAATTAATAAAATTTATTTTTAATAAGAGAGAAAAATTTGTATGAGTATTTATTTAAATTACTATAACACCATTTTGAAAGAAAAATTGATTTATGAATGTCTAAAAAATGACAAGTAGCAAAAACATGAGTTAAGAGATTGACAAGTGTCAAAAAAACCTTTCTTTATTAGAGGTTATAGATTTTAATTAAAATATATTATTTTTAATTTCCTTCGTAAAGTCTATTTTAAAAAATAGTTTGATTTTAAGAAAAAATAGATAAGAGAGAGAAGCATAGTAATTAATAAAATTTATTTTTAATAAGAGAGAAAAATTTGTATGAGTATTTATTTAAATTACTATAACACCATTTTGAAGAAAAAATTAATTTATGGATGTCTAGAAAAATAACAAGTAGCAAAAACATGAGTTAAGAGATTGACAAGTGTCAAAAAATTGCTTTATTAGAGGTTATAGATTTTATTTAAATTTTTATTTTTAATTTCCTTCATAAAGTCTATTTAAAAAAATAGTTTGATTTTAAAAAAAAAAAAGATCAGAGAGAGAAACATAATAATCAATAAAATTTGTTTGAAATAAGAGAAAAATTTTTATATAAGTATTTAAATTACTATAACATCTTTTTAGAGAGAAAATTGATTTATGAATGTATAAAAAATGACAAGTGACAAAACATGGGTTAATAGATTGTTAAGTGACAAAAAAACCTTATTTTATTAGAGGTTATAGACTAACGAAGTTAATTTGTTTGGATGAAAATGATAACTTTTAAGACCTTGTTAAGTCAGATGAAAAAGAAATATTTTTTTGGATGAAAATAGAAAATACGACTAAAACAACATGAAAGAAAACGGTAATTTACTCTTTTTTAAGTAATAGAAAATTGTAATTAATATGGGTACATTGAAAAAAAATTCACATAAAAGTAAATGTCCCATCTCTCGTATGCATCATATTTTTCTTTAACAACCAAGAAGATACTTTAAGCCTGGTTACCCAGGTAATCCTCAATAGCGAAAGCACACGCACACCCGTAAAAACAAACAGTGCTGATGACCCGACCCATCAATCACTCTAGGGGAAACATACCATCCAAAGGTCTCCCTGTAGTAAAACCACAAACACACTTGATACATATTACACCAAGTGAGATTCAAAATCATAATCTTTACTTTAAAAAGCTAGAAGAGTACTCCCAAACCAATCGGCTCATTGCTATTATATGTATCATTTAAATGATATTTTGACCAACCAGTTTTTAAACAATATATCTTTAACTAATACTTGCACTCCTAGTCTTGATTTAATGTAATATGAAAAAAAGAACTGATAAAATTGATGCGTAAATAAAAGATTCATGCTATTTTTTCTTTTCTGTTATTCTACTTTTTACAAGATAATGTCTTCACTTGAGATATTGCATTTTTTACCCACAAGAACATAAAATTGTGTAACATTATGCGTTTGGAATTGTGTTTTTATTGCTATTTTGATTTTTTTAATCTCCGGTCGTCTTTTTACATATTATTGTGTTTTTAATTTTTACATGATTCTGATATATGATGTGTCATGTTCTTATAATCTTTTTAAAAAGGAAAGAATAACCATGTTATTTTGTAGTTGGTTATATTGATCAAATCGTAGACATGTAGCAGTTTTTAATAATGTTGTTTTTGTCAATCTTACATGAATTTAACGGCTATGGTATATTTTTATTTCAAAAGTTTAATTTTCTTAAAATCATTTTTAAAGAGAACGTATTGTTATTTTCATGTGATTGCTTTTAAGTATATTATTTCTTGAAATTACAGTAAGTTTGTTGGTTGTCCCATATCTTTTACCCACCACTGATAGAGTGATAGGGGTTTCAGTAAACATTTTCCCCTAAACTTTAATATATAATATTAATTAATATATAAAATAACAAGAAAATAAAACGATCACCCTGTCAAATAATCATTTATGTTGTGTTACTGGGTTTACTGTATGATTGCAAAGAAAAGAAGGGAAATTTAGAAGAGAATACAAAAGAAGAGAAATAGAATGATATAATTTTATTTTGTGCTTTAAAGTTTGAATTAAAAAAATATGTTATGTGTTTCATAGTTGAAAGGAAAAGAAAAGAGAATGTTATGATTTTACTATTACACTAGTTTAGAAGGGTCTCAACACGAAATATATGTTAAAGAACTTCAAAAAGCGTTTTGTATCTTGTATATATTGACTAAAATGCATATGGATCCCAATATATTTAAGATTTAGTTTTCAAAAACCATTATATTAATATTTTGGGTTAAATAATTAAATACATAGTGCGTATGTGCATAATTTTATATTTTTTTTCTAAAGAGTGTGTTTATAAAAAGAGAATATAAATTCTAAGAAATGGTGGAAAATATGTAGGTAAATCTAATATTACATGTCACTAAAGAAAAAGGGTCTCTACACACACATATATATGTGTATGTATATATATATATATATTGATGTTTAGATAAGCCACACAATTTCTTCTCCCCTAAATATGTTTTCAAACTTTTAAACATGATTACACCATTCGGTATGTGTGTGAAAAACATGTAGGTAAGTTGAATCTTACATGACACCAAAGCGACCCAAAAGATGAAATTGCATTTCATCAACTTATTTAAGGGGACATTCATATCAAAACATAGAATACACAATACTCTTTTTCTCTCATGAATGATTGACGAGAATGATACCTGGTTCGAGATCGTTTCAATTGAATATGAAATTATCCCGGACCAGGCTTCATTCCCACCAACGCTCGAGAAGTTAACACTTAAAAGACATGATAATCTTATGTCTTTTCTTGAACACGAGCTTGAAACAAGATGGCATTTCTTGAGGTATGTATATATCCGAATATGATTTCAAGGGTGAGTCCAGAGTCTGAATCATTAAATACGTCAATTGTGTTGTATTTATCATGAATAACGTCTCAAAGGTTTCTAATGATCTCACTATTCACCTCTCAATTTAATAACAACTTGTAGTTCTTGCGATCTCTTAAGAAATAGAGCTACAATCGAAATTGAATATCACAAGTCACAACCAAGGTGATAAAACAATTCATTTTGTGTTGTTATCAACATTAGTTTTATAATATGAAATTATTAATACTTTCATTTTCATTTTCATGATGTTTCATAAAATTGTGACAACTAGATGAATCAAAAGTAAAGTTACACACTTATACAAGTGAACTTGAAGTAGATACAGTTTATTGCTCATTTAACGCATGGATCATATATGTTATTGCATACATAATGTTTTAACAGAATTAAGCTTCTCATACCCAACATTCAAATCCTTCTATTCTAACCATCAATCATGACGGAATATATACATATATGTATTATATACATGCACACATATGTGTGTGCATACGCGTGTATATGTTTATGTTTATGTATGTAATAACAAAATAGTTTGGTCTTGTGGTCTACTTAGATTATGGAATGATATTACTTTGTTTCTACCAAAATTTCTTGAAATTGAAGTGTGAAAACAAGACTACCAAACAAACAAATTGCTTTACCTTTTTCTACTTTTAGTAGCTGAATTAGTCATCCCAATGGACCTTGCTTGTAGATAGTTGCAAAGAATATGAATCACAACCTTTCACTTTCTTACTTTACAAAGATAATTGTAAATATAATATAGTTTATTCTTCTCGTGTATCTATATATAGGGTGGTTTCGATACAGGTGAAAAAGGCGTACAGAGCTTATTAATTTCGTATGTAACATGAAAAAAGCTTATTAAATTTTCTAGTTAATGTTTATTTATGTGAGTATCAAATTTACGTTGCATCTATACGTTGATATCATTGTTATAGTATCAAATAAATTTTTGTAACCTACCAACACTAAAATTAGCTAATCCAAACTTAAGTTTTTCTTCACTTCAAATGCTATCATAAGTCATAACTTTCCCTTGTTTTGGGGCCATTCTAGAAACTTTATGTGATTTGTAAATGATACTGCTTCTTAATGTGAGACCAAAACATCATGTTGTCTTCTTCCTTTTTATTTAAGAAATTTAAATACATAGTGTCACACCCTCAAAATCCACGTGCGGAGTTTAACCGCGAGGCGTGTGAACAAACCAGGATCACAGTCAATAGTTACTCAGAACGACTCTATATGCAATAATAAACCAAATCAACCAAAGTAAAACTTGAAAACTGTGCGGAAGCGTATAATAAAAACAACCCAAAGAAATAGAAATGTAAAATGTGGCAAAACATGTGCCAACCCAATGAACAATACAAAACATTGAAAACAGATATAATGTCTTGAAACTGAGTCATATGATGCAAGTGTAGCCGTGAAGTGCTCCTATGGCAATGCG
>BJCM01066938.1:0-14276 GCA_018326385.1 Flaveria bidentis | reverse complement strand
ATATGTGTATATATGTATATATATGCATATATATATATATGCGTATATATATATATATGCATATATATATATATATATATATATATATATATATATAGTCAGGAGACTTCTAAAGATCACGATAACTGCAAGAACTAATCATAGCCATTAATTAATATAAGTTTTATTTTTTATTTTTTCATTTATAAGGGTTTTAGTGTAATTATATTTTTGGCATTGAATGTTTTCTTTTTTCATTCCATTTTTTAAGATGGTTACAGATTTTTTTCTCCATTTAATTGTAGAAACAAAATATTAGAGAATCACATTCATATAAGCTTTTATTTTCAATGATTTATACACCATCGATCCACACTTTCAAAATCCAAATTCTTGCTTTATCAAATCGGAATCATCATAATTAAAGGTGTCATCATCTTCAACAATTTATCATCCATCTATCATCCATCGATTTTCATATTCAACATCAAATTTCTAATTAAATCAATTTATGGTGCTATGACATGTCATCTCACAAAAGTATTTAGGCATCGATTAACCCCGTTGCTGATTCTATCCCAAATCAAATGAAGCAAATGGTTAATGAAGTTGATGTTAATATAGAAGATAATACCACAGTTGTTCATGAAAAGAGAAGGAAATGGATTTTGTCGCCACTGTGGTTTTTTTGTTATTATGATGCTAGGAATTGTTCTTTGAAATAAGGGTATTTTATTTGTTTTTGTGATGATATTGAATCATTGATTAATAAAAAAATAAACATTATATATTTTAGTTATTGATGTTGTTCATATAATTGGTACCACTTTAGTATTTTAGTAGTGTTGTACATTTAAGCATTATAAGTTGACTTTAGTTTTCATTTTCATGAAAGTGGACTTTTTTATATATATGTAATTGTGCTTAAATATATATCAACTAGTATAATTTCATGTTTGCCATCGACACTGTGTTAATAAGGAATATTTTTACACATATGTAAATAATTATTGTTAATTACAATATGTTATGTGATTGTATCCTAGTAGACATATTTTCCTACAAAGTTTCTCTACATATGCAATTAATATTTTCGTATATGTTTCTTTACGTGTAAAGAGGTCCATTTATATTTGTAAAACTTTCTTTCTTTTTCTTTCTAGATATTGCTAATCTTGACTTTTAAGGACTTTGAGAATATGAATAACAATGTACATGATGATTTGTCAAGAAAATATTGATAATTCTCTAACTCAATATGATAAGGTGTTGGGTAATAATATCTCACTTAACCATGAAGATACATTTTAACATGATTTGTTATGTTGTTTATTTGTCATTCCGTATGTATTAAATTTGTATTTTGTTACTAATTCATTGTTTAACATGATTTGCAAAACATGTCATACATACACAACATGCATGACTCATAATTTTCTATAAAAGAAAAAAATAACGCCGACCAGCAACCACAGGAAGAGGAACATTAATAAGCTCAACAACTATTATTGTAGTTTTTATATTGTGGTTTCTTGAAATCAATACTTTATGTTTATTTATTTATTAAATTTTATGCTTTCTATGTGACTTTCATTTTATCTATTCTATATATTTAGGTTAGTTTTGACAAATATATACATGGGGATAATTTATGGTTTGTTTGTTCCGACACATTAACATTACTAATGTACTTCATAAATGTTACGTAACACGTATGTGTTACTTTATATCATTTTTCGATTATTTTACATATATGTAAACAAATATTAAATTGAGCATAGGAAGGTTTATTTAGTTTCTACATAAATTTTCTAATCCATATGCATACTTTTACATATGTGAAAAATAGCATAATCTTTGCATAACCAAGTAAGAACTTTACATAACCATATCTTACTAGTTATCAACGAAGCACTTTCAATGTAAATCTTTATCGTATTTATACCACTACATCATTACCCATATCAACTATAAGTATTAGATTATCAACTTATATATTTATAACATTTTAAAAATATGTGTAAACCACATAAACTTATACACAATATTATTATGTATATGTAAACATGCCTGGTTGTTTTACCTTTTAGTTAACCAACCTAAACATTTTCATCTAGTTGTTTTTTAATTAAAATTTACTTATATGTAAACATGTTGACACATACACAAGACAATATTTTTGTCCAGTTTTGCCTATATGTAATAAAGGTATAATGACAACCAACTTTCTAATCTTCTCTTTATACACCAACGTAACATCCATACAGGTATAATTTGAAATAACAAAAACATACTAGTCATTTCATTACTCAAAATAAACCAAATATTTAAGATTGTTCTAAAACCAAAAATCTATAATGTTAACCAACCATCAATAAGACTGTTCAAGTCAAAATAACATTCTAACATATAAACTACTCATTCACAATTCACCAAACTACTGGACTCCTACAGATAGAAGAATATGATATGCATATTTGACCCTTAGCTTTCTAATTAAGCATCCTGCTTTGCACCTTCTTTTAAAAAACCCACAACTCCATTTCCTAACATCATATTTCAGATTTACATATACGTTACACTTAAGAACACAATACACTATCAATAGAAAGTATTAAGCAAACTATATACACATATATAAATTTCCCAAATAGAGTACAAAATTCCTTTAACAAAATAATACTTTGGTTCATAAGAACCCTAATTACCAACATTTAAAACCTCAAACCTAATTTCTAACAATATAAACCTTGTACATGTTGTTGTCATGTGTTAATTACATATGAAAATGAAACATATCTCAAACCAAACCTAAAACTACTCAACAATTGGTAACATCAGTTGATTACTTATTAAACTGAGTATTATTTGAAAGGTTTTACGCATACATCAGTAATCCACAATGCAATAATCAAATACTCTAAATTTTTAGGTTAAAACTTACGATCGACCTCTGCCTCACGCTTTCAACTACTCTCGTAGCTTGGTGATGTCTTTGTATGTAAAGTCGAATGATGAATCTTTAAAATCGAAGATTATCTATAGTTGATTTTGATTTTTATTTAGGGAGGATTACAAGGGTTCGTCCTCTAAAATAGCAGGTTTCTAAAAAAAAGAATAAGCGATTTTACAATTCTAACCTGTGCAATTATTAATATATTTATTAAAGGGAGAATTAAATATTTCCCAACAAACTTCATCAATTACATATATACCCAACTTAAAATTTTATTTATATATATCCCTTTGCAAAACTTAGTTAATTACATATATACCCAAATTAAAAGTTTAATTACATTATATCCCCTTTCAAAACATAGCTAATTACATATATACTCAAACTAAAAGTTTAATTACATATATTCGCTTTGCTAAACATAAATATTACTTATATTTATTAAACAATAAAATTATGTATTTTCTTTTTACTAGCTTTTCGAGTTTTGAATATTTACTAATAACACTATACTAACATTTTTTATGTTCTTTTTGTTTTTTTATCTTTTGATGCTAATTTTTTTCTAACTCATTTACGAGACGCTTCAAGTCTCGTTATGAAACATGATTCAAACACATATTTTTATGTTATATAATGAGACTGGAAGTGTCTCATACACGTAATAAAAAAATTAACATAAAAATAAAAAAACAAAAAAGAACATAAAAACGTTAGTATAAAAATATTAATAAATAATCAAAACTCTAAAAGCAAGGAAAGTAAAAACATAAATTTATAGTTTTATAAAAATAAGAGTAAATACTAATTATATAAGTTATTTTTAATAAAAGTAATATAATGGGTAAATATGTAATATGTATCTTTAATAAAGCAGATATATGTAATTAAACGTTTAGTTTGAGTATATATGTAATTAGCTATGTTTTAGAAGAGGATATATGTAATTAAACTTTTAATTTGGGTATATATGTAATTAACTAAGTTTTACAAGAGAATATATGTAATTAAAATTTTTAAGTTGAGTATATATGTAACTAGGTTAGAGCTCATGTATTACATGGGTGGATAAATAAAATATACTAAAATTATTAGTTTTATGAATATTTTAATTTCTAGATGTTATTATCCATTGATGAAAAAAAATATATAATGAATACTTAAAAAGTTATAACACATAATGAATTAGAAATTATTACTCTATATTAATATGTATTAATAAATTATTAAAATAAGTACATTTATATTTTAGATGTGTAATAGTTTAGTTTACTTATTTACAATAGTTATCATTTAATATAAGAGAGACAAGAAACACAAATATAAATATATATGTTTTAACTAATTTTATTTAAAAAGAAAAATCAAATTAATTATTTTTATAATTTTCGTATTTATTATGAGAGATCTGCGGGAAAATAATTTTGTTATGTTAGAATGATGACACGTATTATTTGATATATTAGAATGATGACACGTGTCTTAAAAAACATTCTTTTATTATACGTTATAAATTTGAACTTAAAATCCCACAGAATTTGAGGTGAAACATTCCATTGACTTTACTTTTAATTATTCACTTAAACATAATTTTATTTGAAAATTCTTTTAGTTTCTTAATTTTATTTCATTCCAATCGATCCAACCAAACGCCCCCTTAGTATACTTTTCGTTAACTACGATACATTTAAGAATTAAGAACGTTAAAGGGTTCAGTATGACATATATGTATTGACAACCTTAGTCTCACGACCCACTAAAATTTTAATAAGTTAATTGTGTACCTTAAGTACATTTGTAATTACAATATATTTATATTAGCCATAATAGTTTAAAGAGGCCGGTGATATGCTCAAATTATGTTCACTCTTTCAGTTAGGTACATGAGATTATGCTATTTAAATGGAATCTACAAATTCCAAGTATTTGAATGATATTCAAATAATTTTATACAAAACGTCATATCACTTGTTTATATAATGTATTGTTTGTGTACTATGGGCTTACAACCTATTTAATATTATCACAAGCTTTACCTCTTTTGCTTAAACTAAGAAAGAAAGAGTGTAAGCAAACACACACATCTATTGTGTAGCATCTTTAGTTCTTGAATAATAAAACATTTTATTTTTTTATGAACAATATTTTATCAACGTTAGTCATAATCTTATATGCTCAAAAATCAAAATATACAAGATCATCCTTTAAAAGATATATCTATTATTATTTTTCGTATGATTGGTTAAACCATGACATAGCATATCATAGGTTGTAATTCTAAAGTTTATGTCTAGCATTTTAGATATGTCTTAACAATTTTATTTTTACATCTTTTGCCATAAAAGCTTTAATTTTTCATAATCTCATGGTTTAATTTTTAATTTTCTTCATTGTCTTATTTGTCAAGTGATTTTTTTTAATTTAATGTATCTTATCTTTACACATCTAAAACCGTTCTTTAATCGTGAAACCTCCTATAATAGACCATGTGCATTGGGTAAACCATATGATGGAAAACTCACTACATCTGACCTGGTAAAGGATCGTAAAATAATCCATCTTGGCCTTTTCAACTTGGCTCCATTGACACAATCTTGAGTGAGTACTTCACATGTGTGATTAAGTGTGTCTTAAATTTATGTTGTCATGGATTTACTCCTACCATGTATTATGCAAACATATGATCCTTAAAATTACATTAAATTCTATCAAAAAGATACAAACAACGTTAAATTCTAGTTCTAAACACTTTGTCCCACACCCCTACAATCATCCTGCATGACACCCTTGCCTTTCATTCTTATTGATACTTGCACCCCAATTGGCATTTTGACTTTCAAGATTCTCTCATTTTAACTTTTTATCAGCATTTTCCTCCAAGTATTTTAACATAATTATAGAGGTCACAAAGTGAAGTATGTTCCATTTATTTCATAATATCAGACACGCATTTAAAAGTAATTTTTAAATTCCGAAAATTACATGATTTTAGTTTAACAGAAAGAGAATGTATATGTAAGCACACAAAACTTAGGAAGTATTGTGGTTGTAATGAACAAGTAATTTTTTGTGTCCTATATTAAGTTTGCATGATATGAATATAGTTGTGTAGTAAAATCTTTGATATGTTTAAGTTATGTGTTATATAGATATATAACCTTTGTTCTTTTGGTGTTATATTGGAAAATTATTATAGCATTCTTAATTTCTTATAGATACAATAATAAAAGATATATCTCATACTTCAATTTCAAATATTAGGAAATTTGAAAGTATTTTTAAATGATATACCCACCAAGTACCATGAGTATACCAATTTACCATAGTTAAAATTACATCTTATATCGCTCTTCACAGAACTTATTCTTAAACTTTAACATATTGTTTATTATATGTTTCTAAGATCACAAATATAGTATATTCAATTTTGATGTGAGTAAACACGTTTACGTAATTAGATGAGTATCATCTAATCATACGCATCCTAATTTGTAAATGTCATAGAATAACCACATTTATATCTGGTCTCGAATGCACGTCTTATACATGTCTGAACATACTGATTTGAGTTTCGAACTTACGCTCCAGGTTCATGTTTGACATCAACAAATAGTTGATTGATCTAAATTTTTTATTTGTCGTATAACACTTAACTCAAATAGTGTGTATTAATAAATTTTAGTCCAAGTGATTTAGATGATGTGTCCCAAAACTTCATTAAAATAGAAGGATATTTTGGGTTTTTGTATCACCTGAGGTACGAAAAAAAATATGAGTTACAAATTATTACACGAATTGTTTTCTGATCTAAAATGAGTTTTCTTTTGATAGTGGTATCAATATTAGGACTAGTGGAACAGACTAATATACAAGCTCTTTTCGAATACAAGTTAACCTAGTTTCCCAAAATTTCATACTCAATTATCGAAAATAATCAGGTAACACAGTGATTCGTCGGTAATCTAACTAAGAATTAAAGAAAAAACAAAAATAGTGTGTGGCCATATGAATCCAATAAAAAATGATTTGTCAAATCAATTCCTACTTTCTCATCACTATAAATACCCTACATGTGTATATGTGCTCCATCATGCAAATTAACAACTCCAACTCAACTCACAAAAGTAACTTGGATTAACATCTAACACACCATCTTCACCTCCACCACACGTTCTCAAGTTGCCGCATACAACACCACAACAACATATCATTCAGTATTCAACATTAATTCAACATGATAACAATGATGATCTGTCAACATCACCCTCAACCACCGTTACTGCACATCCCCACCGGCGGCAGAATCTCTCCGGCGACCCGCTGCCGCCCACAGAAAGACAAAGTGGTGGTGGTCATGGGCGCCACCGGCACCGGAAAATCAAGATTATCCATCGATCTCGCCGGAATATTCCCATCGGAGGTTATTAATTCCGATAAGATGCAACTATATGAAGGTTTAGACATCGTCACTAACAAGATCTCCGGCGACGAGTGCGCCGGAGTCCCCCACCACCTCCTCGGGATAGTTGATCCCGAGGCGGAGTTCACCGCTGGCAACTTCGTTGCCACGGCGTCGATGACGATGAAGTCGATCGTCGGAAGGGGGAAGACTCCGATCATCGCTGGAGGCTCGAATTCGTTCATCGAAGCGTTGATTGATGATCGGAACTATGAGTTCCGATCACGTTACGACGTTTGTTGCCTGTGGATCGACGTCGCAATGCCGGAGCTCCACCGGTTTGTCTCCGATCGGGTTGACCGGATGGTGGCCAGAGGGATGGTGGAGGAAGTTCGAAAGATGCATAACCCTAATTCCGATTACTCGACAGGGATCCGGCGCGCCATTGGGGTGCCGGAGTTTGATAATTATTTTCGCGCGCAGTGTTCATCATCTGTGGATGATGAAACCCGCGCGAAGTTGTTGGAACAAGCGATTATTGACACGAAGATCAATACATGTAAACTCGCTTGTCGGCAGCTGAAAAAGATTCACAGGTTGAGAAATGATAAAGGGTGGAAGATTCATCGGCTTGACGCCACCCGCTGTTTTAAAAACTCGGGTGGGAAAGCCGATGAGTTGTGGGCAGAGATGGTGGCGGGGCCGGGTTCACTGATTGTAAACCAATTTTTGCTCAATTTTGGTCATTCCCGGAGCTTTGTCATGGCGGCCGACGATCTCCGTCGGGCGAGTATAAGACCGGCGGCGATGGTCGCCGCCGCATCTCGCTAGTTATAAAACTTATATTGCTTGACTTGGCTTTCGGTTTGTGCAGGGTTCGAGGAGGGGTCGGATCGAAACAGAAAAGGAATAATATTCCATGGACAAGTTGGCAGACATATATTGACAATTTTTTGCATGGATAACAGAATAAGAATACAGTAGTTTGAGTGGATTTTACATTTTGTCCCTGACATGTGACATGCATTGTTGACTTGTTCTGTACAAGTGATGATGCTGTTGACATGTTTTTTTTGGGTAAAATCTCCAAATAGCTTGTGTTTTTTGTATTTTCTTCTTGATGAAAAGCAATAATATTGCTTTGTTTTGGAGAAGAGCACGGCTCAAAGTGTGTGATTGATTTCATATAATAATGGTTGAAAACTAATTAATTAAATTCGTGCATTGCAACGGGTTTTGTTATTTTTGAACCTTTTGTCGCGGTGAATTGGTTTTAATAAATTGAAACTCATTAAGGAAAAAAACATCAAAATGATAAATATATGAACCAAAAAATTTATTTTAAAGATAAAAGTAAATATATGTTGTAAATAAAAAAAACTAATTAAAAGAGAACACGTTATAGAAAAAAATCTTATATTCAGTATATATAAAACTAAATCTAGTGCATATTTACTCGCACTCGGCAGGCCATATCGAACAAACATCTATCTATTAAAATAAGGGAGAATTACATATATTATCTTATAAACTTTATCAGTTACATATATATCCCACCTAAACTTTTAATTACATGTATCATCTTTCTTAATAAAATTCGGCATAATTTTTCTACTTTAATAAAAGAGTAGTTTGGGACGACACGTGGCAACACCACAACCATTCTCATCAAAATTTTCTCGTCTCTCTCTCATATTAAATAATTACCTTAATTACGAATAATATTATTTAACACTTTTTTAGATTTAATAAATTTAAAAAGATACCTATTTATTAATGTTATTTATAAATATATAAATTTGTAAAAATAATAATTTTTTCTAAAGCATAAAACTTTTTTAAAAACAGGAAATATTTTAAATTTTTTTAAAGTTAATTTTTAAAACAAAAATTAATTAATTTTGGGAATTATAATAAAAAAAATTTTAAAATAACATTTTATAGTATTTGTTTTAGAACAAAATGTTTATTTATTTTTGGAAAAAAATAAAAACAAAATTTTAAAATGTTGATATCACTGCTTTATTACTTATAGTCATTTTATCATACGTAAGTTCAGTCATATCATATCTTAAAATATCATTTTATAATTAATAAATTTTATTATATTAATTTTTTATTTTATTTAACTTGTGTAACACACGCGCTTACTAAAGCTGGACTTTATATATAATAAAATAAAAGGGCTTTGCCGCTTGTCATCATATTAAACACTCTTTAACACATGTCAAATTCTTAAATAAATATTGTCACTTGTAATCGTATTAAACTCTTTTTTAAACTCCAAAAATTTCACTTATTTTTTTTCTTAAGATAAAAACTTTTTAAAATTTGAATTAATATCATTCATATTTTAAATTCAAACAAATGTTAAAATGAAAACCATTATTTTTATTTATAATTTATTTTGAGATAATAAAAAGTCATTTTGTAATATATGTATAGTGATTTTAACTAAAATTATAGTAAACAGAATCTTAATTTTAAACATAATGTTAAGAGATTAGTTTTTCATAATTTAAATTTTTATATACAATCATAATACAACTTAACTTACCATATTTCTTCACATTTGCAGCTAAGTTTGCTATAACATTTTATCAATTTTATGTTTTAATAATTTATTGATTTTTAACCTATATGTTACCACATCACACGCTCTCAAGAAGTTATTGTCACGTGTCATTTATATATTATAAAATTATTTTAATGAAAATTTTGCATCCCTTAAATTTAGCATCCTTATATATCATTCTTATATATTAGAAGATTATTAGTATTAATTCTTAATTTTCTAATTGTTAATATTTGTTATTTTAATTTTTTCAATCCGTATAACACACGGGATGTTAGGCTAGTAACATTAATACTCTTTTCACAATTTATACTTTGTTTTGTCGCTCCAAACCGGAAGAAGGTGAATGCCAAGTTTGATACAAATTTTTCTTTGCTTTCCATTGCTCAAAATATTTGTTCTTTGATACTACGTTCGATTATAAAATCCGGGCTTATTTTGTCGACTATAATTAATAACAACTGGGATTTGACATTATGATTTTATTTCACCATTTTGCTCCATTATTTTAATAGTTATAATTGTTTGGATTCTATTTTGCAATCAAATTTATTCATAAGATGTTTTTTTATTAATTTTCAACCAGGTTTAATAAACTATAGTTATTGTCAATATGTTTTTATTCACTATAATGCAGTATGGTTCGTTCAAGATGGGTTAGAACAAAAAAAATAACCACCGTTAGTATCAAGATGTAAAATTCATCAAACACAAAAGCTAGAAAAAGAAAAAAAATTAAGAAATGAGTAAATATGTAATTTTATAGTTTAGGTATAAATTAGGATAAAATATGTCACACCCTCAAATTCAACATGTGGGGTTTTACCGTGAGACGAGTCAACACACCAGAATTACAGTCACTAGTTGCTTAAAACGACAATATATGTCACATTTAACATAAAACCAACCAAAGTCTAAACTTTAGAACAATGCGGAAGCGTTTTGTAAGTAAAACAACCCAAAGTATATAAATGCAATTTTGGCAAAACACGAGCCAACCCAATATTTAAAAACCCAAAAATAGAAACCAAATGTCATGTCATAAATATGAAGTCTTAAAATGCATGCTTGACTTGTGTTGTGCTCCTATGGGCAACTCGAGTTAACGACCTTAGAATAACATACTAAAAGTGTTAACACAATGGTTGGTGAGTTCAAGAGTTTGCATTAAATATAAACATTAATAATTGCATAACATAAGAAGTGCATTAAAATAGATAGCTAGTCTATATTCATAAATAATAACAATATTGATTTCGCGATCGAAGCTGAGTGTGTTGCGTTTGTTGCCTCCCGTCACGACTTACCAGGTCGTGATGATGTTTGTGTTTAAGACAATATTGCACCCGATTAACCTCGAGTCGCACAGATGGGGCTTGTCAAACCCAGTAGTACTACCCAAGATTTCCCGCTAGTTACTATTATTAACGATCTAAAAGTGTGAGGAATTTCAAACAAACTCTCTTGTAACACTTCAACACTAATCAATAAAATCCGGTAATAAACTCTTAATCTTGTGTGAGTTAAGGTCCCAAGGCATACCTAGCTCTAAAATTCATGTCTTTCAAGATTGACAACCCAACCAGCAACTGCATATTTAAAAACTTGGGATCACCTAATCAAACATAACTTACCTTCAGCTTCCAACACACATGCATTCACACATCTCACAATGATCACTCCTCTTGGGTTGATTTTTGAACTAGTGATTATATACTAGTATATCTTGAACACTCCAACCAATAATGCACATTATTATTATAAGCTCTTGTAACCATCACATCTCCATCAACTAACACACTACAATACATAAATCAAGAGGACTTTTACGAGTTGTAATGTTAGGCTAGGGTTACAGGAGTGTAAAAGGATTTAAAATGGGAAATGGTGAATGAAATCCAATCTAGACATGCTAAATTTCAAAACTACATCTACTATAATAACTCGGATCACATTAACCCGAAGACATTACAAGAATCCACATTATTTTTGTTGCTCCATACTTTGGTCATTTTGACCTCATATATCGACATCTCTTTTTTTTGTAACAACCATAATTGTTGCTGAAACTATCTAACACACTTCAATTAAAAAGAAAAGAAAATACTAGAAAACTTAAACATATCACAAATTGGACTTCACTATGCGGTTTAACTGAAAAGGCTAAAAGGTTAATGGGTTTAATGATGTGGATCATTCAAATGATAAGTTGGGGCTCAAAGGGGTGTCTAAAGGGAATATTTTAAAGTAGGGAAATCGAATAGAAAGGTCTAAGCAAAATGGTTATCCTAATGCCTCTATCACATTTGTGCAAAGTAATGGTCCATGATCTCGACATGTATTTGTTACACGAGTTCTAAAATAGATGCACATTATGGTAAACACTCAATACAATCAGAAAAGAGCAACTAAGTGTATCATGACAACTGCTTAATTAGGCTCAAACTCTTACGGAAACGAAGGAATGGATTAAGGATGTGAAACATGCATGTTGTCCACTATCTAGTTCGCTATACCTAACCTAGAAATCCTGCTTAATTTTATAGAAAGATACCAATTAGGCATACTTTCTTGTGACCTATAGCTAACCATGCCAAGAGATCTCTACATGTGCACAAGCAGGTGATACTTAACGATTTACATTGAGCAATTAGGTTTGATGCACAATTAAATTCATTCAAAAGCTCCTTTTTGTTAATATTTTCAAAATTTTCGGACTTTTAAGATTGTAATCACCTCATCCCCGGCAACGACGCCAAAATTTGATCGGTGCCGAAGACCCGATCAAATAATAAGATAATTTGCTTGTTTTATGATTCCTAAATACCTTAACTAGTTAGGGTAAATAGGGTGTCGATCCCACGAGGAGTCTGTGGATGGTGTCACACGTAATTGATTCAAAATTATTTACTTACTATTGTCACTAGAATGCAAATTAGAGATGAATGAAATTAACTTAAAAATGATTACTTTATGAAGTAAAATGAAAACTTGGACTTGATTTAAAACTATTGAAATGAAAGAGATCATAGTCGGGTTTCAGAAATGCAATTGAATATTTAGCTTATATTTTACCCAATCTTGAAGTTACATAGACATAACTTGTTTATCACATATGCTGAAAGGTAGTTACGAACTTGATAACCGATTATGTAAATTAACTAGTAATATAAGTAATGCCACAATCTACAAACTCTAGTTGTAATAACCAATTAATGATAATAACCTAACTATGACTCAATGGTTAACAATGTAAACTGATAACTTGATAAGCGATAATCAAATCCACTAACAAAAATCTTTAATCAACACTTGATTCAATACACATAACAAAGAAACGTCGTTAAATGATCAAAGTTTATATTTTGACTAGGTAAAAGCACTAGCATGCATAATCCAATCACAAACCGTCCACCCGGAGATGATCACGAGTGGTTTAGCCTTACATCTTCATCATAATCTCTTCAATCTTCACTTTGCTTGATGATTAGAAAGAGTTCCAAAAGCTCCAAAATCGTCCAAAGATTCGTTCTTAGGGTTAGAGGCTAGGGTTTTCTTGAAACCCCAATGTTAGGATTTTTATATGATTCAAATTTCAAAATTATCAACCATGATACGTGGCAGGCCGTAAGTTATGGCCTCCATATTTTGGGCTTGATTTTCTTTGTTTTCAGCACGTATCAAGCAATACTCTTCATATCTTTGATATCCTTTATGAATAATGTCATTAAACTCCATTTGCCCTACATTTCAAAAGCACAACAAAGCAATATCATTCAACATAAAAATTATATTAAAAATGCATTATTAACTATTGTATGTGCATGGATAATAACCAATTATCACTAGGTTAAACTATACACAACTTATAACAATAGTAAAGTGTTTGTAAATGAGCATGCTATATCCCCCAAAAGAGAGTGTATAAAAGTATAGGACATGAACTCACCTGATGCGCAAACGAACAATGATAAAAGAGCTAATGACGGATGGAAGACAACCCATCAAAGGTTACCTAGATCACGTAAGTACATAAGTACGTGTACACGGAAAGCTTAACAACCCTAGGTGCTCAATAAACATATTGACCCAAGGTTTTGGAAAATAAGACTCATTTGACCTAGTTGACCCGTTTGACCCGTTGGTGACATATTAATTGAAATATCGTTTAATCAAGCATATTAACTGTAAGGCCCTGTTCCCGGGACGCTTACAGCTGGTAAATCATTGCACATAAAACATATAACTTACATTTAATCATTCATAAAATATTGCAGCGGAAACATAAAAATAACTTTTCATATCATTACAAATGCTTTTGCAAGTTAATATAAGCGTTCATTTCAAAACATCATTCGTTCGCATTA
>BJCM01066933.1:0-14489 GCA_018326385.1 Flaveria bidentis | reverse complement strand
TATTTGAGTGCGGTTCTAATAAGGCGCCGGGTCCCGACGGTTTTAATTTTCGATTTGTCAAAAGATTCTGGAATTATTTTGAGGAGGACTTCGCTAAAATTTTGTTGGATTTTCACACCTCTGGTTCTCTCACTCTGGGGTGCGGCTCGGCTTTTATCACTTTGATTCCAAAGACTAGAACGCCTTTGGGTCTTAGAGATTACAGGCCTATTACTTTGATTGGGATGATTAGTAAGGTGATTTCCAAAATCCTTGCTAATCGCCTTAAAAAAGTAATGGGTCAGCTTATTTCCGAATCCCAATCCGCTTTTCTTTCGGGTCGGTTCATCCTGGACGGGCCCTTAATGGTGAATGAAGTTATCGATTGTTTGAAAAAGAGAAAGAAAAAGGCGTTTTTATTAAAGATAGATTTCGAGAAGGCCTACGACAATGTCAACTAGGAGTTCTTGCTCTCTATTATATCTCAAATGGGGTTTCACCCTCGTTGGTGCGATTGGATAAAAGGTATTTGTCAATCCTCTAGAGCTGCAGTTCTAGTAAACGGCTCGCCGACCTTTGAATTTAGGTGTGAAAAGGGGATCCTCCAAGGTGACCCGTTGTCGCCTTTTCTCTTCTTGATTGTGATGGAAGCCCTATTGTGGCTCCTAGATAAAGCCAAGCTTCTCGGAGTTATCAAAGGTGCTGATTTTTTGAATGATGAGATGGAATTAACACATCTTTTCTATGCGGACTATGCTTTAATTATGGGCAAATGGTCCAAGGATAATATCCAAAGCATTGCAAGGGTTCTTCTCATTTTTTACACATGTTCCGGGCTTCGTATTAATCTCCATAAGTCAAATATATATGGGGTTGGTGTGGAGAATTCCGAAGTGGACGGCATGATGGGGTTTCTTGGCTGTAAAAGAGGTGGATTTCCATTTACTTATCTTGGCATCCAAGTTGAAAATAAGATGTCTCGTGTTTGTAATTGGGAACTGGTCGTGGATGTCATACGCAACCGGCTTGTGTCATGGAAAGCTAAAAATCTCTCGATTGGAGGTCGCCTTATCCTCATTAAAGCGGTTTTAGAAAGCCTACCCGTCTACTATCTTTCTCTTTACAAGGCTCCAAAGGACGTCATTGTGTCTATTGAGTCTATTATGCGACGCTTCTTGTGGGCGGGTGCTAGTGTAGAGAAGAAGATACATTGGGTCTCTTGGGATTTGGTTACTACCCCTTAAAAGAAAGGAGGTTTGGGAGTGTCTAGGATACAAGATGTCAATGACGCGCTTTTGTTGAAATGGACATGGAGATTCAAAAACGAAGAAAATGGTTTATGGAAGAAAATTATAATGGGTTGTCACGGCAATAGTAGATCGTGGGCTTTGCTTCCGTGTAATGCATCGCATAATGGGTGTTGGAAACGTATAGTTAAAGTCGGCGAGAAAAAAACTCCAAACGGGTCAACATACAATTCCTTTTTCGTTGGTGATCTTGGTGAAGGTACTTCTATTAATTTCTGGGGTGACCCGTGGCTAAGAGATGAACCACTTAGATTAGCATTTCCTAATCTCTTCAAACTCGAAAGAAATAAATGGGTTAAAGTGTCCGACAGAATTTTGGTTACTGATAATATTAAGACGTTTTCATGGGAGTGGAGCTCGATCACGAATACGGCTGCTAAAGTCTTAGAAATTTTCCAACTTCTAACGGAGATTCATGAATTTAATTGGAGGGGTGGTCTAGATAGCTGGAAATGGAAGCTCGCAACTGATGGTTTGTTCTGTGTTAAATCAGCTATAAGCATGTTGTTCGATACAAATGTGGTTGGTCAAATTCCGAATATAAAGTGGAAGGTTTGGGCGCCGTTCAAGTGTAAGGTTATGGTTTGGAGGGTGGCATTAAAACGGCTTCCTACAATTGCAGAGTTGATAAAACGTGGTGTTCGGCCCCATCTTACATGTTGTGCATTCTGTCAAGTAGAAGTAGAAACGGTGTTACACCTATTTACGAGTTGTTCGTTTGTCCAAGAAGTATGGTATAGAGTTAAGAAGTGGTGTCGTTTAGCTCCGAATCTTCTCTTTGATGTTGCAGACGTTTTGAAGATACCGGAAGCACAATCGTTGACCAAGAAAGCAAAGAATGTTCTGAGAGGTATTGTGTACGCGGCTATGTGGGTTATTTGGAATGAGTGCAACAATCGCATCTTTAACAACAAGCATCGAAGGCCGATAGAGATCGTCGAGACTATCAAGTTTACGACTTTCTTTTGGATTTGTAATAGGTCCAGATGGAAAGATGTAGTTTGGTCTAGTTGGTATGTGTATCCCTTGGATTGAGATGTTCCTTCGGGTCGACGGTTGGTCCTTGCTTTGAGGACCAACTATGCGTTTTTTGGTGAATGAAATTTTCCTTTCAAAAAAATAACACAAATATGAGATGAATGAATAGTGGACCAGCGTAGTACGTTATTTCGACTAGTTTATATTTACAGGGAAAGTTTACGGAACATCGTAAACAATTTGTGCGAAGTGTACGAAGTGATAACAACTATTGATCTAAGAGATAGACGGTTCAGATTAGAGATAAAATAATTACGCAAAAAATATGTCTGGAATGGTAGATTTTGAGATAACCTGCAATTGTTAACTTTTTTCAAACTCCCCTCGTTTGTTTAAATGTATAAAACTTTTTTAAATGACATTATTTTTTTTAAAAACAAAATCATAATATCAAGCATTTTACATCTTTAATATAAGTATAGTATTGGTATACTATTTTAAAAAAATCAACATATTTTTAAAACGTCTATGTTATGCGTATAACTTGCGTGATTATTAACTGCATAATTATGAACATAATTTGCGTAATTATCATATAACTTGCCTAATTATAAATATAATTTGTGTAATAGATTTATAACGTGAGTATTTTCTCTTTGTGTAATAATAAATATAACTTGCGTAATAATAGATATAACCTGTGTAATTATGTATATAAATTTGCGTAATTATGAACCTATTATGCGTAATTGTAGCACAAATGAAACTACTACTCAACCAAAAAAACACATATCACGTTTTGTAACTTCGTACGTTTTGCATGAAAATTACACTTTGTATAGTAACCGGCTCCTGTATTTACAATCGATAATTTTGAAATGTATTTCTCTCGCAAAAAAACATATTCTATATCCAGTAATATCTTATATAAAGTTTAAAAGAATTATGAATTCCTTATGTCTTTCATAACTTGTTAAAACTAAATAAACAAAGTAAGTAAAGATGCAAGTAATTTTATGTTACTATTCATTATTTTTTAGTTTAATTTAAAGTAAACAAGTAACTTAATAAGAAACCTTTTTTACAAAATAATAAGGACGTTTAATACTAAATCACTTAACACTTTATAATAAAACAAAAAACATAAGTGATTTCAAAAGTAAAATATTATTACAACAACTCACACACCAGTTTTAGTTTACAAACTACATCAAATCGGTTCACATAAATCTATCATAAATGGGGCTCGAACATTTCATCTCAAAGGCGAGAATCATCACTCCAACTCTAATGCTTTTAACATTGGTTCCAACCCTGCACAAGAGATAACACATTTAAAGTAGTTTTAACTAGAGCAATATTGAAATCAGTTTATATAGTTAAAACACTAGCAGTGACATGATGACAAAAGTATATGTTCTTCACGCAAGTGGTGTTGGGTTCGAAACTCAAAGTAAAACGTAAATTAAATTTAGATTGGATTAGAATATGATAAATTAGACCCTAAAAAAGTTATTATTTAAGAAAAATATTAGAATAACCAATTGACCAATCAAATTTTCAAGTGTAGCCATTGACTTTTGTTTTTACCATATTAATCATTTGACTAGCATGTATTGCCTTGTGGCGACAACAAACCATAAGGTATTGCACATGTGGCACAAGTTTTTTTTAGCTGGGAATATGCTAGAGATACGCTGATACCCTGTATCGTCAGCGAGTCATTTCATATAAATTATTTTAAATATTATTTATTTAATATAATTTCATTTTAAATAATACATAACTATGTAAATAATCAAATATTTGATTAACACTAATCATAGAACTGCCATTAAATAATAAAAAAATAAAATTTACTTTAAATATAACCAAGCAAATTATTAAATAAGTAAAAAATCATGAGGTCTTCATAACGAACACACAATCATATTCGAAACGAACATATGACAGCAGAGATACAAATGTTATATGTTGCATGTTTGAGCTTTGTAAATTGTTATACAAAAAAGTGTAAAATTACTTTTATCTCACCTTAACTAGCTAGTAAAGTTTGTAGCCAAGTCATGTACGTGCTCACTATTTCGTGATAATTTCATAACGAAGACAACCGTGTCCAAAACGAATCTACGATGAAAGAGATTCGTCACTAGAAGTTGTGTGTTTGATCTTTGTAAATTGTTATTTAAAAATAATTAAATCATTTTTTTAACTTGAACTTTGAAAGAAAAAATGCATTTGAGCCGGTAAAATTGTGTGTGAGGTTTTCGTAACGAATCCAACCTATTCTGAAACAGACCTACGACAAGGGAGATACAAATAAGTCATATGTTTGATCTTTGTAAATTATTATCTTAAAAATTGTCTAAAAATATCGTATTTAACTGCTACTGCTAATTTTTTCTAGTTTTATATATTTTAAGAGCGAATTATCATTTTTCTCCGAATGGTTTGAACACATTTGACATTTCATCTAAATTTTTTTTTTTTTTTGCATCTAGCTCACCAAGGTTTCAAAAAATTATCATTTTTATCCAAAACTTAACTATGTTAATTTAAAATATTAAATCACCTATCATTAATTTTTTTTAATTATGCATATAAATAATAAAATCTTAATTTGTGTTATGTATTATTGTTAAAACTTCATTTACAAGTTATTGGACCATTCACGAAACTTAATTTGGCCATATCATTTCTAAATATTTTATCATGATTGAATCATTATATTATCTGCTTCATCGATAGGGAAGTAGTAGATATCGTGTTTGGTGGCGGTCGGAAACTCATTGCGAAAGGGTTGTATAATAGAGACCATTACCTTTAATTGTCATCTCTCATATATCGTGATTAGTTCCACTCTATTATGATTACATGATTGAGGGATTTTGTTTTGTAGTTTAAAGGATAATTTTGTCAATTACATGTGTTTAACAATTAAAAAATAATGAAGTTAATTTTTTTTAATAATAATGATAAACTTTTTAAAACTTGAGGAACCACATGCAAAAAAACTTTTTTTGGATGAAAATGTCCCAAACCATTGGAAGGAAAACAAGTTTTTTACTCTTTTATAAAATTAAATTCTTTATCCTAACTAATTTTCTTCAAATATAACTATAACACCCTAGGCAACTCTCATATCGGTCGTAGATAAAAGAGATTCCTGGTTTATAAAGAATGTTTTGCCTCTAATATAGCTACGTATTTTGAGCGTATTGATTGTGAATGAGATAAGAAAAAGTAAATACGTAAGCTTTTCATGGACAAATCAGACAATATTAGTGGTATGAGAGACCAAATGTTACAAAGTATCAGAGTCACTCCCGTGCCATTTAAGATTGTGGGCAAACTTCATTGAGGACGATGAGTCTAAAGGGGGGGTGATTGTAACACTCTAGGTAAATCCTAAATCGATTATGGACAGAAAAGATTTCTGCTTCATAAGAAATGCTTTGATTTTAATATCACCAATGCGTTTGGACGTATTGGATGTGAATTAAAGAAGAACTCCACAGTTACAACATACTATAAAGTCCTCTTTTGGTTGTTAGGTTTTACACTTTAATTAAGCCTTATTTTGAATTCACTTGTTTTTGTTTAATCTTTTACATGGAAATCCAAAATAACTTATGTTGGAAAAGTTGTTGAAAGTTGGGTTTTTTTTCACCAAGTGCAAAAAAAAAAGTTTTCAAACTTTAAACATAAATAATTATTTTTATTAATATAATTATTTACTAGATTTATGTTTCACTATGCAAAGCTTCTCTATAAACCACAAAATGCTCAAATGAAGATAAGTTAAATGAGATATTGATGCTTGAAGTAGTATGTTTGAAATTGTTAGACTTCCATACATTGAGAACACAAATAGAAGGGTTTGTCTCATATAGTAGAATAGTGAAATTTTGAAACGGTATATAAGAGTGGACATCCTTTAATAATTATTTCTTAAAAAGAAACACATACGGAGACCATACACACTAGCATACACAAAAAAACACTTGTGGGTGATGGGTGCTTTGATGACATACTTGGAAACGCTCCTGTTGCTAAGAGCCGAAGGCTAGTAGGAGCTGTCATTGATGACATCACCATTGCTATTGATGACATCACCATTGATACTGATGACGTCATTACAATTGCTGCAACTGCTTGGGGTCGGGCATTGGTGCTAAAGCTTTTTACCACAAACGATGTCATAATTGTGATTGATCAAGTCATCCCATATTCCCATACGTTGTTGTTGATGTGTTTCTATTGCGCAGATACAATTTTTCATTACCACTTATGATGTCTTCACAAAAGTTTAATTGAAGACGTTTATTAAAGTTAAAAAAATTTCTCTAAATTTTAATTGAAATAATTCAATTTGTTCCACTATAAAACTAAGGTGTTTCTTAGTTGAACAAGACACCTGATTCCACAAACAATTTACAAACATACAAAAGCTCTTCTAGGAATCTCTTGATCATACTTGCTCTTCTCATTTCAAGGGTAATTGCAGGTGTTAGAGTGTTCCCAAAAGCACAAATTGTTTCAAAAGTTGTATCGTGAGAAACATATGGATTATCTCGGTAGACTCAAAATATGTTTTGAGAAACTCATATTGAACACGAATCTTTTGTCACCTGTTCATATTGTTCTTCATTTTATTCTTGTATATTGATTTATTTATGTTGTAAAAGCGTTGTAATTTTGTAGTTTCCTTTGATTCTTGTATTTTTAATTTAATAATATAAATTTTCTTTGTTACGGGCGGATTTCCTATAATGAACTTTTTAATGGTTTTTATATTTTGCCTTCGCCAAGGATATAGCAAGAGGTTGTGAGATTTCCTTCTCACCACTTGTCCCCCCCACCCATTAATATATCTATATTTCTTTCCTTCGTTTAATGGGTCTTTAGCTTATGTATTAAGAATATACATAAGTTGAATATGCCACAAATAATAAATAGTAAGTTCAAATGGTCTATATTTTATACATATATACTTATAGGCATGATCCAAGAGTTGTAATTTTTTAAATGTTTAACTCTAACCACCAGTAAAAAAATTCATGCATGAAACGCTTATAGAAATATGTAATAAGAAACTACTATAAAACTATATGATGCATTAATATATTGGAAAAATATCACAAAATAGTAACCAAGTTTCAAAAATGTTATAATTTAATCACTCATGCATATTTTTCTCAAATTGAACCACTAAACGATCAAATCGAGTTATCATTAAATTTTCTTATGTCAAAAAGTAACGATGAAGAAGATATGAGGGGTCAAAATTTTTAATATATAAAATTATATTAAAAAATAAAAAAAAACATGTTATTTATGAAAAAAAAATATTTAAAATTTATGTCAACGTTTCATATCAATATTAAAAGATAAAAAAATTATTTTTTGATTGAAACAAAAGGTATAACATGCTAAAAACAGGTTAAGACTTTTAATTTATATAAAATATAAAAATTGAATGACTTAATTGAAACACTTTTAAAAGTTGGTTACTATTTTACAAAGTTACGCCTAATATATTCAAGTAAACAACTTCAGATAAAAAAGGTTTAAAATTAAAATATAATGAAATGGATTTAAAGGGTTTAAAATTAAAACATAAAACATTTACCAGAGAAGATTAACAAACATCATTCATTCCAGAACAAGGGCAGAGAGGGTCATCCCAAAACTTTAAAAAGCCAAACATTAAACACTAGCACAAAGTTAACTACAAACTACACAAATTCAAAGTCAAAGCCATTGAAACTACATATGGTCTGCTCTACCATCTTCTTCACTGTTGCCATCCCCTCCATGCCTGAAACAAAATTTAACTTTTATTTATTAATTCACTATAATTTATAATTATAAAGAGGGTTTAACCGTAACTGTCTATTAAAGATTCAATTTTAAGTTTACTAACCGCCAAGAGCTTGTGAAATTACGAGTCTTTCTATCCAACTGAAGGTTTTCTAGGGCAGCTGAGGTGCGCAGCATTATATCGTCTGGGATAGCTTCACTATCATATCTTCGGTTGTAGTCATCTTTCCTGTAGCCCGAATTTGAGGAGCCACCTCGTCGATCTGGGTTATTGAAGGAAAAATAAAGTTATAACTGAACATGTATTCTGATCAAAGTGATTTAAGTACTCACCAGATGCCTGGGAAGAAGGGATTTGCCTGCCAAAAATTAAAAAATAAATAAGCAATCAATTATTACTAAAACTAAGAAAAGGTGAAACTACTTGTTTGTCACCCCTGTTATTTGGGTTTAAAATTGAGGGGTGTCCTTTGTTTTATTAATATTAAAGTTTTGGCAAATTATTATAGTTCCTATGATTGTATGTAGATGTGGTATTATAAAGGAGTTATGTATCAGGTCAAGACATGTTTGAGTTGAAATGGGTCATTCTGTAGTACGGGCAAAAACAGGTCCGTATCCAGATGGGTTGACCCAAAAACTTATTTGTAGATTTTTAAATTCACTTTGTAAATTATTAATGTGCTAATTATAACTAGAAAAACAATAATAATCTAAATCTTTGAAAAAGAATGATTCAGGAGACTAAATGTTTAAATGCATCAAAAAATAGAGTTTGGGACTTTTAATGTCTAACCCATTTGCATCTACATACCTAGTAACTAGGGGTGTAAAAGAGTAAGTATGCTCATAAGCTACTCGGGATCAACCCACTAAAAGCTCAAATATTAGCCGAGCTTAAACGAGCTTGAGTTCCCATGCTTGAGCTAATATTATGGCTAACTTAATAATCAAGCTTGTGATCCTAGAGCCTTTTATTTATTCTATCAATTATATATATTTATGTAATAATAATCTTATATATAAAATTATGATATAAAAAATTAAAAATAATATATATAATGGTACAATCATAAATATACATAAAAGTATTTATAATAATATATAAGTAAAATAATTTTAATAAACGAGGCAAGCCCAAGCCCCAACTCGAGCTTGAAAAACTTCTCATGAACTGAGCCCGTGCTCTAAGAATAAAGCTCTAAACGAGCCGACTCGTGCCTAGGCAAGCTCAGGCTTGGCCTAGCTCGTTTACACCCCTGCTTATAACTAAATTAATTTTGTTCGACATGTTTGAGATAGTAGACAATCATTCATAAGGGAGTGAGTCGAAATTGCCACCTCTAATTGCATGTCAATTTAAAGTTGCAATTTTCACATCATTAACAGGCTTGATAATCACACCTTCCAAGAGGAGGCAAGCCCCCAATAACAGATGACGAAGATGACCTTCGGTTTCGGGAGTCAAAATTGGTCAAAGAGTCTTGCTCGGGTGTGACTAATCTCCTTCCACCACTTCTCACTTGAGATTGACTCTACAAGAACATATCTTTATTAGCAATTGGATGTTTATGAGCATATAAAATGAAGATGTTTATGTATATGTACACACATATACCTCACTTTACACATTATTAAAATGCTTAAGTATCACCACTTCGGTATATTGTTTTCTGTTTATATTGATAAAAAGTGTAAATCCCATGAAAACAAGGTATTTCGTAGCCATATCATGCACTCAAGAAACCAGAATCAGTTTACGGAAATTTGCAAATGATAAATATGAAATGCAAACTTAGATTTAATGTATTAATGGTGTATAAGTATATAAGAATAAAAAAGTGTCAACATAGCTTTGTTATGACAGTTTTGGTTTCACTATCAACAGATATCAGAACACTAAATCATTACAGATAATGAACATAAGAAAATGGAAGTATGATTCATATATTGCAAAGTTTATAGTGAGAAAAAATTAGTAACAAACCTCAATTTTCAAGAAGAACCCTTCAAGTACATCCAACAACAATGGACCACTATCTCCATTTCGGTTAACATCATAACCATTTTTATTACTCAACTCTTTTAATTCAGTTTTCCAAGCATCCTTTTGCTGCAATGCAAGGTTTAGACAAAAGTGAGAGAACCAACACTAAAATATATGAGTGTTTGACCTTTTAACCATCATACTCGTTTTGTTGCAACCTATTGTTCTTACGGAAATAGTAGAGGTTAGAAAGGGCAAGTCGGGTGGGTTGGTAACATGACTAAATGGTTATTTAAATGACTCATTTCTAGATGTGAGTCAAACAGGTTGTGTTGACCTGCAACACAACATAATCTTTTTAGATTTTATAATTAATTAATGAATTTTAATGATTACAAAACCTATATTATACAAATTAACTAAATTTTAGAGAACTATTTGTTGCAAGGGAATTTGAGTACATTTAAAAGACTTCTACAGATTGACCTGTTTCCATTACAGGAACCCCGTCTTATTTATCAGTTTGACCCAAGATCAACAAAAACAACCCAAACCAACACATCTTCATATAATTAAGTTGATGCCACCTCTAGAAAATACCGAAAATAATGCCAAAGTTTGCAAGAACTTCAGACAAAATTATGGAAATGTGTACACCAAAAAAAAACTGTATTTTGTTCAAGATCCCTCATTCTTGCAAAGCAAATGATTGTTTGTAATGAACACCAACACCATCTCATCACGGTTTCAAAAGTTAACCACTCTTGAAAGCTTGGTATTAAATAAACTAAAACAAATCAGCAACACTATGAAGCTTGGAACTTTGCATGTATTACCAAATTACACTCTGGCAAATAAACTTTTAGTGTGTGGTTAAGTTGTGCCCAATCCAAGTATTCACAAATTAGAGCAGTCAACAACCGACCTGAAAAACAAAATGTCAAATCACACCAACATGAGAACCTACAAACTGCATTTCGCATACGAATAAAACATATAATCATGTTCAGATATTAAAATGTGGTTGACAACACCAAATCCCAATACTGACTATTAGAATAAACCTTGTCAAAGGGTGTCATACATGGAGTAGATCATAAAAGCCAAAAACGAAGATCTAGCACATAAGCATCAACACATTCACTTATAACCAGGTCAAATCAGCTGACGGGTCAAACATATAATAAGAAATTAGCTAAAAGCATGCCGGTCACCCAAAAGTCCCCTATTTTTAATGTGTAAAATCTCCTCAACCATTTATTCAAATGTTCAAATTATAATTGGAATAATACAACTGTGAATCATATGTAATACATTAGTTAGTTTTTAATAAATAAGCGAAAGGGTTGACCCATTCAACCCGAAAAAAGACAGACCATTTTACTCGTCAATCTAATAGTGGAAGAGATATACCAGTAGGAGAGGCGTGAAGTTGCCTCGCACGGTCATTGCAACTCCCCAAAAGTGCAGGAGGCAAGCCTTCGTCCTTTTCAATTGCCTTATCTTCTTCCTCTATTGCCTCAAACACACTTGCTCTAAGCTCAGCCTTGCAACATTAAGTTAATCATAAATGAAAACACATTGAGTTAAAACTCAAATCTTGACTACAAAAGTTAATCCAAAAATAAACCCGAATCAAGTCTCGTTTTTTGTCAAAGAAACAACACTTAAACACATATTAGAAACCAAAAAAATTGCATTTTCCTCTAGCAACGAACATGCAAACTCTTCAACATAAAGAATTATCAAACATAACACACTTCAATTCACTCAAACCTACAAACAGTATCCTCGATCATCTAAGAAAACCACACGCACGTAAGTTATATAGGTACATACGCTCATTCAATTCAAGTAAATAATCAAGAAAGCTGACATTTTTAGGGAAACATTAACTAAATTAATATGATTTTGGGTGTTTTGAGCATATGTAATTAAACCCCAGATGAATTCAACAATCAAAAAGGACAAAGGGAAATGGGGTTTACTCGGATCTTGGCGAGAACCCCCTTCTTTTCTAGGGTTCGAGTGACGAGGGTCTTCAGGTCCATCATTTCTCTAGTATAATCATCCATCTTGTATGTATTGATCGTCTTCTTCGGGTGTATCTTTGTAAGAAAAACACCTCCTGAATTTGGGGGAGTGTGTTCTTCTCCGATTCTGAAGATTTGGGGTTTTGGGTATACAAAGGCAAAGCATGATCCGAGAGTAAAAACGGGTTGTGGATACGGGCACAACCTGGATCCGATTGCATGTGGTATGTAGGCTCCATAGACCTTAGAGGGTATCTAAACGAGTCGAGTTGTCCGAGACTTATTCGAAATCCGCTTGTTAAATGATCGAAACAAGTCGAGCATAAATAAGCTTGCACTTTTATACCGGAGTGATAGAGCACTAGGATTTTTTCAAAGGGGACCTAGATTCAATCGACACTTGATATAAACAAATTGTTAAGAGTAAAAATAAGAATTTTTATGAAAATTTAGTGAAAATTGATATGATATGTTTGTGTTTGTTTGAAGGTTGAACGCCTTTTTTGTTGGAGATACTCTAGAAAACATAGATGTTTTTGTACGACAACATCATATGTGGAGATTCTTCAAAACCAATCTAAGCATCAATTAAACGCATTGCTTTGGTAGGAGCCTATCAAACAAAAGAGACAAGTATGGAGCCTGATAGAAGTTGAGCAACTTACGAGGAAGTGTGGAAATTGGTTAAGGTCGGAGTCATCTCGAAGGTATATTATTCAACTTGAACAATTAATTATGTTATGCTCAAAAGTCAAATGGAAGTTGATGAATCTGTATTTGTTGTATGGATTTGAAAAAAAAAATCGAACTCCAAAGATTGCTATATGCTTCTGGAAATTGATGGTATAATAGACTCCCCATCTCCTTTCTCTTTGGAATAGTTTTTGAAAGTGTATAAAGATAAACAAATTCAGACGACACCCAAAGACGATAAGAAATCAACTTTATACATTAAATGAAGGGTTTTTTTTTATTTTAGATTGAAAATACACGTGCTACTTATCAAAGATTGATGGACTAACTTTTTCATGTTTAAATAGACAAAAGCTTGAAACTTATGTTAATGACTTGGTGTTCAATAATAAACTAGTATTAAGGCCCTCGCGTTGCAACGGAGAACGTAAAACCATGTCAAATAACATCAATGACACATCACCATCAGTGAATACTAATACTTACAAAGCTCATATTAAAAATTAAAATAATCGAACAAAGTATACTTATAAACGTCGAACCACAAAGGCGAAAATAAAAGATCTAGAACAATAGGAAAGTTGATTTAGTACTAGCACGTGCGACATGACAGTTAAATGGGAAAAAATAATCGTAAAAACGTTGAATCACACATGAATGTTGCAACGTGTTAACTTGAAAATTTTTATCCGAAAATCGAAAATGTTTAAAATATGAAATGTATATGGGACCAAAGTTGAAGGTAAAAAAAATTGGGCTAAATTGTAAAAGAATGTAGAATATTAGTTTAAAATAAAAAAAATTGAAAACTAATAAAAGAGATGAGTACAACTAGAAATGCATAATGTAACATCATGTATTTTCGGGTTAATTATAAGTTAACATTGTTAATTTTTGTAAGGGTTATTCTTGTCAAATTCGAAACTTATGGAATGCTTATGCTTATTGTTTAAATTGTTCTTAAATCTTTAATTTGAAAGTTGATAGTTCCATTAAATTTAAAACAATGAATAATAATAATAATAATACTAATAATCATACTAATGTTACTAACTAAAATAATAGTCATAACACTAATAATAATATTAACCTATAAAATTATTAATCTTTGAAAAATATTAAAACTTAAAGTTAATTAAGTTCATGGGTTGTTTTGTCATTTTATAAACTTTAAAAGTAAACTATTAACATAAAATAATAACAACTCAAAGTTCGAGGGTCCAAAGTGTAAAATTTTAATTTACAAACCCAACCCCTCCCCCCAACTTTTAATCACGATTTTCCGGCCACCTTGCCGGCCATATACGGCCAATTCCGGCGAGGGCTAAACGATCAAAATGAAAGCGTTTTAATCAAATTAAATCGTTTTCTCTCGAGTGTAGTCATGGATCGAACCTGTAATCATCACTAAGCCAACCAAAACGTCCGTTTCATTAAGGAATCAACCGAAACCGTTAACCACGATTAAGCCGAACCGTTAGACCATTAATACTTATTAATAATTCAATTAAACTAGCTCAAACGTTCGGTTCAACGTTCTTAATTCACCAATGATTCCAATTTCAGTTGAAACGATGAATTAACTTTGAATTTAACCCATTTACAACCGTATTCAAATCGCAAACGTTTGGGTTTGGCTACATCAAATTGGAACTATTTAACAGAGGGGTATTGTTCATTCGATCTCTT
>BJCM01066932.1:0-10803 GCA_018326385.1 Flaveria bidentis | reverse complement strand
TGAAGGGTGTAAGTTACAACACAACAACACAAAGAGGAGATTAACTAAACTTTAATCAAACAGTAAACTGGATTAACCAAGTTGAGATACTAAGAACACAAGTAATGCAAGAGACAGAACACAAGTGTATGGTTTTCAAGAATGCAGTATATTGCTTTCTCTATGTTCTATTACAAGTGTTACAAAGCATAAATAAAAGATACAAGAACATGAGATACTTATACTACATCCTACAGCCGTCTATACTTTGAAAGCCAGATGGATACAATTGACTAGACACAAACAAAATCAATTGTAGAGTCAAAAGGCGGATTGCCAAAATAGAAGAAATGTCACGACTGAAGACTCTTACAACTAAACAAGTCTCATACGTATTTTCTTAACACACCACAAACATGGAACCATCTGCACGCTCATTGATCGTTTCTTCGCAATGTGTTATCAGGATAGTATTTCCTATGTTCCATATGACAGCATATAGATATTTTGGAGATTATGAAACCATATGCTAACTAAAATGAAAACAAACATAATCAATATCAAAATTTGGTGAAAATTACACAAAAATAGGAATCTAGTTGCATTAAAACTTGGTAATCTCATTAGCAAGTTCTTCAACATCTGAAAAAGATGCACCATTAGGCGCTGTCGCGATTTCCGCATGTTTCTTGAACTCCATAGCCTTCTTCCTTATTCTCTCACCCTCCATTCCATCCATCAACTCTCTCACAAGCTTCTCAACTTCATCCCTATTCACAGCACCCTCAATCTCAATACCAACCTCCCACTCCTTGCACATTTGTCTACAGTTAATGTGCTGATCAAACGAAAATGGCCTGCATACCATCGGCACCCCCGCTGTCAAGCTTTCAATCACCGAACCCCACCCACCATGAGTCAAGAACCCACCAACTGCAGGGTGGTTCAGCACCTCTTCTTGTGAACACCAGCTTGCAATAAAGCCTCTACCTTTGATCATCTCCTTGAGTTCTTGAGGCAAAACCGCAGACTTCCCATCAACAAAATCAGCGCGTATGATCCATAAAAAGCTATGGTTGCTGTTAACAAGTCCCCAACCAAGTTCCACCAAGTCTTGTAAGGACATCATTGCTAGACTTCCAAAGTTGACATACACCACAGAGTTTGGTTCCTTTGAGTGAAGCCACTGGATGCACTCGGGTTCCTCCTTCCATAAACTGTAGCCATTGAAATTCGGCTTTTTGGTTTCTTTATCGGTGATCTGGTTCAGAAGTAACTGCTGAGGCCCGATGGTGTATGTATGTGGAAAGATGGTTTTAATCTCTTTGATGAGTGTGGCTTCTAATTCGTCAAAAGTATGGATGATCACATGTGAAACTTTATCAGCCCTCCTAGCTGAATCCACATGCCAAAGAAATGCGGGATCATCAGGTTTTGTGGCTAACATATGTTCAGGTAGATCCCTTAAACGGACTTTTTCCATCCCTGGGATCTCTAGCAATGTATCGGTGTAACCATTTGTTAAGTCACTTTCATCTGCATAACAATACAAGATTGATTAACAAAATGTGCACAGCTAATTAAACATATAGCTAAATGAGAAACGAGTCAAATAGGTTGAAACAACCAATTGTTAAACTAAAAAATCTAACCTTTAAGGGGGAGAAGTCCTTTTTCAAACAGAACTTTAGCCTGGTAAAATGCCATGAAACCACACGCAGCCATGGTCCAGTACAGAAAGACGGGGATATTGAGCTTCTCCGCAGCATCAATGGTGTTCGCGAAAGTCATGCAACCATCACTGATTATACAAGTAGGCGGAGTTTCAAGATCGGCTACAACATCAAGGAAAGAATTCAAGAAGTTCGCTAAGAGGAACATACTAATTTCCTCTAAAGTTTGAGTTGGTTCAGTTTCATCATCTGAACTTGCAGGGAGCCCGTCTGGAACTGTTTTGAATTGAAAACCAGGGAGTCCATCGAGCCCACTAGAGCCACCGTACTTGAAAAGGCGCTTGTGGTTCCACTCAGTGTTGATAAAGGTTATGTCAAGGCCCTTGTGGTGCAGGAGCCGGGCTAACTTTAGCATGCACTTTATGTGACTTTGTGCAGGAAATGGTATGAACACAACATGTGGTTTCTTGCCATTAATTATGGGCACTGCATCCATTTCAGTGTGGTAATTAGTGTATGTTGTGTTCCATTGGAATGTGTTATATAGACATGTGAATGTTGGTGTACCAGTTGTCACAAGAACTAGAATTATGGTGCTCAAACAGAAGACAACTACAAGAAGCACAAAAGAAGTCGCATTCATGACATTGTCGAGAACATCGACAAGAGCATCTGTCGCGTGTCGGGTCCTCTTGTCATGTTTAACTGGGTATACTATATCAAAATATACGTACTTTTATCCATTTCACCTGTTTAGGAAACATACTTTTGAAATCAGTGTTTGGTGGTCGATAACTTCAAAGGGACACATATTAGAACCAGGTTGTGCTCATCAACCTGGTACTAAGACTAAGACGTGTTTTTTAGTACAGATACCAAAAGCCTATAATACATAAGTATATGTATATATATATTTCTAAATAAATGAAGTAGAAAATTGATATAAGTATATATGTTTTTAATTAGTTCAATGTCCACTTATTAGTTCTTGTAGGATTCATTATATAATTAATATATGGTAAAACTTAACTGTTTAATAACAATAAACATGGTAAGTTGTGGTGAATAAGTCAATAAGCTGGAGAAAGTATCCTATGATAATGTGATCGGTGGCATCGAACATATTGTTTGGACATTGTTGGCATTTATGTACTTTTAATCATCAATGGTACCAAATTACCTAGGTCCACTTATTAACATATTGTTTAGTTAACCCATAAAAAAACTCACGGCTTTGTTTTTCGTTGCCCGATTGGAATTAAGAGAGTGGTCAAGGAGGTAAACTCAACCTTTAAACTCCAAATCTAATCTTCACAAAGGATGAAAAAAGACGAAATATACATTGCACCACACATGAATTCCTATACAAAAGTTCAAACCATAGGTTAAAACATAAAACTGAGAGAATAACCATGTCCAACATCATACGGATATCATAATCTCTATACGGTAACAATACTAGATACTGCAGGTGTAAACAAAGTTCAACCAACGTCGATTTAAGGTTCACAGTTGTCAATTTGAAGATCCTCCATAACGGCGCAAAAGTGTAGTTCGATACAAGGTGCCAATATGAAGGAAGAACGTGAGGGCAATAATGACATCATCCAACAGACCAAGTATTCCAAACAATGCTGTTATAATAACCAACATATCGTTAAACACACATTTTAGTCAACGTTTTGTATAACATAAATTATGCCGATTGCAGCATGACTAGATACATTTACATACCTTCGGGAATAATGTCCACAGGGCTAAGTACATAAACAGCGGTTGATATTAACTGTGGGAAAAGGCAACAACGTCAGCAATAAGAGTATATCTTTCACAAACCAGATTATTTTTCATACGATTAAACCAATGAACACCTATGTAATTTTATGAGCTGTTGTCCTTTTCAATCAAGGATGTTTAGGGATGCACCAACTGACCAACACATGAATGATGTCCGTACCATCTAAATGGGTCGAAGCCCAACTTCTTCTTTGTAATAGCCTCTTTGTGTCCCTTCAACACGGATAAGATACAAGTATTGCAAGCACTCACATATGGTAAACTTGGTTTATAAGGCATGAGACAGTTAGTCCTGGAAACCAAGGTGCAAGGCGAGGCGCTAGCCTCGTGTATATGAGGAGTCTAATTTTCATAATAGCCTTACATATAAATTCTATATAACATTTTCTATCCTGTTATATCCTTAAACACCTAATGATAAGATAATAAAAATATATTAACAGATTAATAATATAAATAGCACTTGTCCTATTTGTGTCTTTATGTGCAACCATAGAAGCTCAAGGAAACTAATCGTATAAAAAAATCAGAAAAAGTAATCTCAATATTCTTTTTAGTCTCTCTTTTCACTTGAGCATGAAAGAAGCTCCTGCAACACTACACCTAACCTTCATAGGATGGTGCAGGTGGTAAGGACGTAGATTTTCCTCTAATAGAGGTCTCAGGTTCGAATCTTGATTCCACCGCTTTCCTGTCGTAACCTCTTAAAGGTCACCTGCCCAACGCAAGCTATGATTTACGTAATCCTATTGGTTAACAGGTTATTCACAGGTTTTGCGAGTTCTCCTATGTGTTTTCTAGTAACTGGTTCCCATGGTTACCAAACTAAAAAAAAGAAAAACAAACACAACATCAATGTCACACAACCATCCACACCTTCTATTCTCATTTCACACCACATTCAAATCCATCTTTCACTCACTCTCTCTCTAATCATTTTTTAGCTTCTTTGATCTTTGTTCTAAATTTCATCTGTAGTGAAAACAGTACTCCCACCATGAGCAAGTGAGCAACAATCAACAGTGGGTTAAAGATAAGAGTTGAAAAGACCTTTCAACCAATCCTAATATTAGAATAAAACCATATAAATATTTGGAAAATAACTAACATGGAACCAGGTGCAGAACACAAAAAAGATCAGAGTCAAACTAAAACAAAATCAGGAGCAGATGACAAAGCGACAAACAATTAGCATACACAATATCACCAAACAAGGAGCAAAAGGAAAAAACAATTAGCATAGACTTATGGTAGCAAGCAATCATATATGCAACAAAATAGAATTGAATATTATCAACTCACTGCCAGATATAGGCGTGCTTTAATGACAAATGGGAGAGATCTTTGAGGATCCATGAGTTCTCGAAACAATCTCCTAAGGAGAAACGGAAGGTCTTGCACTCTCTGCAAAAACAAAAATGGCTTTAAGTTTTCAACTTTTATCATCTTATATTTCCTAAACGTTTTGTATGATGATGATGGTTACCTCCTGGTCCAAAAGAATCTTGTTTTAAAACCATTAACAAAAAAAATTTGAGCATTACTGTATGGAACATCAAACTAAGATATTTAAACAAAAATCGACTACGAGTTAAGTGATTGGCATAAACTTTATATAAGCTAACAAATAAAGAAGTAAAAAACCACCCTAGTCTTCATTTCTATAACCAATTAAGAGCAATCAAATCACATGCTAAATAGGAGGAATGCTAACATAAGCTGAAAAGAAAGAAATACAATTAACATTCAAGGAAACATTCAAACATTCCAAACAGTCTAAATGTTTAGTTCTCAGACACCATCGCTTAACTTTCAGACTTCATTTTAACAGCTTCTAACTCAAACAAACAGCCAGTATGTAAGGTATAATCAGTCAACTAAGTAAAACCAGTTACGGGGTTAGTCAACACTGAAAACTTCAGTATCAAGTTATGTCAAACAGAATCATGTACAAAATCTGAGAAGGCATTGTCGTTTGAAACGACTCGCTTCAATATGTTATATGGATTGATGACATTCGTTGGCTGCTAGATTTTTCTACCTTATCCTTCCTTCATGTCTCATTTGAATTCAAATTATTGCTTGAAAAAGTCAAAATAGTACATGCAGTTTGCAATTTTACACACCCAACATAATCCTGTTTCATATTAAGAATTCTTGGACATTTAATCTAGTTATCAATGATTCTGAAGAGACAATAAAATTCAATCAATTTAAAGATAAAAGAAACCTAATTGACTCTCCCTATAAATCTACAGATTATATGCACTACCTCAAAAAAGAAAATCGTATATCATTATCACCAAATTAAAATTGAATTAGCATCAAATAATATTGAATTGGCATCAAACGAATACCTGGCTAAGACCAGTTGACTGTGAACCAAAAAGACGATTATAGGCTTCAATCTTTTTTAAAATCTCAGAAGCTTCCGGATTTTGTACTTGCTGAGAGGAAGCCTGACCAGGAACCAACAAAGTAATCTGGCGACGACAGAGAGGGCATTGACATGGTCGTATTGGTGACCCATGATTCCAAACTTGTAAAATGCAACTGCCTTATATAAGAAAAAAGGAAGATATATATTAACTAATAAAGTGATTACATCCATAACTTCAAATAGATTCTTACATATTCAGTTAGTCAAAAATTTGCCCCATCTACTTACAGTGGTTCATTGTCGTATATATTGTGTTTTATCTCAAATGGATCAAATCAGAAAGAAATTAGCCAACAGAGATCGGTAGAACGTGTCTCCGACATCCATTTACTATTGTTAAAGATTGAAGAGAGCAAAACATTAAAAAAGTAATGAATTTTACATTCATCTTTGATCATTGCTCTACTTAGGTGACAGAAAAGGATAATTCTGATTCAATGAACTTACCATTTCGATAAACAAGAGAACTTACAGCAACTATATACCCCCTCAATATATATTCTAGTCCAATTACTAGAAAACAAAATGCCACAAATCATCAAGTTCACCTACACAGTCAAAGAAATCCCTAATCTTGATGTCAAAACCCTAATTTACGAATCAAAAAGAACAATACTTAACATTCGGAGACCAAGATAAGAACTTTCCCCCAATAATCACAAGTAGGTGCATACAAGAACATCAATTGACGATTCAAACAACAATTCATCGTTGGTTTCTTCCAAATGCTCCCAAATCAACCGAATACAATCGTGATTTTGCTAATTAAAAGTGGGAAATCGAACAAAACGAAGAAAAGGGTACCGCAAAACCAGTGAGAGCAATTGGCTTGATGAGATATATTGAAGGTGCCGTGACAGATTGAACAACAATCGTTCACAGGGGGTCCGTCCATATTAGCATTACCAAAATCACTTCTCTTTCGTTATACTAAGCACTCTTGCTCTCTTAACCGTTGAAGGTTAACCAAACCGATTGACCGTAAGGGTGTTCATCGTTTTGGAATATTTTTTAGGTATAATAGAAAACCGAAAAGAACAGAATTGGAAATATGGGTAATTGAACCGAATTCAATTCGGTTCGGTTTCGCTTAAAAACCAAAAAAACCGTATTCAACCGAAAAAACCGAATTCGTCATTTATTTATTTTTTTACGAGATGTTGTTAACTTTAGATCGTTTGTACGAGAATAACTCTTTATAAATATTTCATCAAAAATTATATATTAAATAATTACACTCTTGAATTATTAACAACCTTGTTTTTTAAAAATATAAATAATCGACTTTTACTCTTTAAAAAATAAGATTTGACGGACAATTTTGGTAATGGAAGTTGGGTAGCATATGAATTCTTAGTTATTTTGTTTAAATAAAATAACTTAAAATTTTAAGACTTAAGAAGTTGAACTAAACTTACAATTAAAAAAAAGTAAAGTATACATATTGAATTCGGTTAAATCGGTTAAACCCGAACAAACAGAATTCAAAATTTACCCCGAACCGAAAACCGAATTCCCAATTGGGTTTCGGTTACAAACCGAACCAAAAACCGAATTCATAATTCGGTTTGGTTTTTTCGGGTTACGAATATGGATCGGTTTTCGGGTTTTTCGGGTTTTCGGTTATTTTTCACACCCCTAATTGACGGGATATCAATTTTTTTGGCAGATATGATTGACATGAGTTAAACTTTGTATTTCGAACAGAGCTGCTAAAAACCCTTGCGATGACTTGTAACTTGTTCGAAAATAGTTATTCATCATCTACGTCTTAACAGACATATTCTCTCCATCATCAACGTCGTCATCTTGGGGAGAATGGGGTTCCTTGACCCGCCTCAATTTCACTTAACTTGTGTTGCAATAAGCTTTCATCTCCCTAGCCATCTTACTTGCAACGATGTCGGCTATATTCTACAATGTACGGTTAAAAAGCCAATTCATTTAGAAACTATCGATGGAGATGATCCATAAGTGAATTCATTTCCAACTGGAAGTAAGGACCCAATATAAAAAATTGAACATGAGGCGGTAGAAGGAAGTAGCTAATTTGGAAAAGTTGTAAAACATTTGTGGCTAAATTAGAAAACTCACAAAGTGTACTATTCATCGTATTGTGTTTTTAATAAAGTGTGTATATATAGGGAAAGTTTACCGTACAAAGTGGTTAAATTGTACTAAGTGTATAAAGCCACATGAAACAAATCAAAACAAATGAAAAGAAATCAGATAAAACATATTGGCATCGATTAAACAATAATTCAACATCAACTAAATCGAATGCTACTTATTCATACTGTCGATGATCATCTCTTTAATGATTAATGCAAATTTCGGACCTCTAATATTGAGATCGTTCACTTCAACGATTAATCAACTCACGAAACAATTCTCAAATTGTTCTTTATAAGGTAATTAACACCATAAAAAACTGTACATCCGCTTATAAATAGATCTAGTGAATTCGCTTTAACAATTTGGTGTTCATAATTACACAAGATTATTGATAGTTATGCCCTATACTAGGCGTATTACCATACTATCCTCCCGTCTAATTTACTTATAAGGTTGTTACACGGCGTGCTTTTGTGGCTATGTTCGCCTCGCACAAATTTAACCATTTTGCACGCTAAACTATCCGTATATATAATAACTTACCTTATATTTCTTACTTTGAAGTACAATTTGTTCTCGCTCTAATAGTCCACCCCAATGTGGAGGTTCTTTATTGTCTAACAACACATGACAATATTCTTAGAGTGAGAGTGGGTATTTTATGTATTATATTTTACATGTTATTTATCTTTATATATAGCTAGTTAGAAACCTATGTATCACATGATTAAATAAAAATATTAAATTTGCAATTAACAATCGATGTTATAAATATGGATTAATCTCATGAGATAAGATATGATTATATTTTCATAAAATTTTATTTTTTTTTCTAAAGATACATTTTTAATAAGTAGAAACAAGTTTTTTATTTACTAGAAAAATTATTTGATAATTTGGAAAGGATATACAATATCATTAACATTTAATATTATCATTAAATAAAGACTTGTTATTGTGGTGGCATGTGTCAATATGGTTGTGAAAAAATAACATGTGCCAAAAATTATTTTGATTTATTATTATACTAGTTTAGTACCCTATGTATTACACGAGTTGAATAAATAAAATACTAAATAAAGATTAAATAAAAAATATTAATTATAAAATAATATCTTGAAATAAATATCATTGAAATTACGTATGAGTAATAATTATAAGTAATAAAAAAATTATATTATTTTCTTTGAACTTTTGTTTTTAATTATTTTATTTAAAATATTTTGCTCTAAGTCAAATCGTTTTAAAAAATGTCATTTTCTAAACAATTTCTTATTATATTTTAATTTTTATGGTCAAAAAGATATTAATTTTCTAAAAAAACACTAATTTTAAATGTTTTATATTTTTAAAAATGTTTGATATTTTAAATATTACTTATGCCTTATGTCATACAAAAGACCGTTTCTTTCGAAATTACATTTAAAATAAATTCTTTCTTAATTTTTTAAAAAGTTTAATATTAAAATAGTTAAATAATATAATTGGTAGTTTGTGTAAATATTAAATATGAAAGGGAGACGGAAAATTTAGGTTAGGAGTCTAGAATTGTAGCAATTGTCTACTTAAAACTTTCTTTTATTATAATAATATATAGATGTAGACATTTTTAGTATAGATAAATGAAAGGGGTTTAGCTATCTAGCATAATTTGAAGTATTGTGTTATCACATCACAAATTCATAACATACGATTATCACATCACATTTTATTAGCGGTATAGTTATATAAGGAAGCTCACAGATCTTATTAGAACAATATTAATGTCTAATTAAATAGAATTCTAAAATTAAAATTTAAAATTTTAATGATTGAAATGGAAATTTAAAAACTCTAAATCTTAAATTTAATATGTAATTCAATCTAAAAATAACTAAATAAATTAGTCAAAAATAAAAATTTAAAACTAACAAATTGAATATTAAAATGGAACATATGTAGTTAACAAATTTTAATTTTTAATAATAATAATAATCAATCCAATATTTTAGGTTATAATTTTAGATTTTGAACATATTTTCTATTTTAACAATATCGTACAATATTTGCCTATATACAATAAATTTTATTTTCTTACTATTCTTCTACTATCATAGACTTCATAATTTTACGAAATGACTTCTACTATGATCAAAGAATACAAGTATCCAGCATGAAAAACTTTTACTTTTCCATTATACACAAAATTATTATCTTCAACTCATTTACTTAAGCATTCAATTATAATATTACGTACACTTTAATGATAAACCTTAATACTGGCATTTTTTGTCCCACAACCATAAACTTCACTTCATTCATTTTTTGTATTCTTTTTATACACTATTGATAAACTATCAAATTATATTACTCAACAAGATATCATCAATATCATAAGTAAATTTCTTAAAGGATCTTAACATATCATGTCATAGTTATACAATCAAGCTTAGTGTGATTCGTTTATCAAGGCAACCAATATATAACAATCTATTAAAAACTTACTATATTGAGTTTGTTGTGGTTGTGGAGGAGATATTATTTAACTAATTGTATTGTTATCTTATTTTCTTAATATTTATCTTATAAAATTTATATTTATATTTATATTTATATTTATATTTATATTTATATTTATATTTATATTTTAGGAGAACATTTTTAATTTGAGAAATTGTTAACTGAATTTGGTTAAAGATTTGTATACAAGTTTTTTTTAGAAATTTGTAAACATTAATATTACTTTTCTATGTATTTAAATTTTTTAAATTTACATGTATATTCATTTATCTAATATGTCTACATATATATATATATATA
>BJCM01066931.1:0-18401 GCA_018326385.1 Flaveria bidentis | reverse complement strand
GCATGCAGTGGGGGCGGCGGGGATGGTCGCCGACGGCAGGGGCGGCGAGAATGGTGGTGGTGGTTGAATTAGTTTCAGAACATGAGAAAAGTGTAAGTGTGTGTGTGTGTGAGTGCCTATGCATTCATATATCTATATGTATATATAAAGTTACACAAACAGTCTATTTTATTTATTAATGACATAAATAGTCCATGTAAGGTAAAAAGACGAAAATGGCCTTATATTTAACTGAAAAGTTAACGTCTGTTAGTGTTAATACCTTAATTTGTTACAATTTAAAAACACAATACCCATACTTGTTATAAAAAACCCTTAGTACTCAAACCTGTTATTTTTAGTAAACCACAGGGACCATTTGCGTAATTAACTCTAAATTATAATAAATTCCCTTAAAATTATAAATTCCATAATTATACCAAATGTCTAAATATCATTTAAATTATGTTTTAATGGTAACACGTAGACTTCATTATTGCAAGATGCAAGACTAGATACTATAACTTTTAATTGTGAAACACATCTCTCATCATCGAACCAACCCACCCCAAATATCATTCTACTTGATGGTTCGAAATATACGGTTAAGATCAATCTTATTTTAAGTCCAAAATACTATAACTTTAAAATATATTTCTTTTGAACGCTTATAAATTTATTGTTTAATGAGTGATCACAACACTTATATTTATTTAAATATGTTGCTCTACATTGATTTTGGTGCACTAATTATTTTAAATGAAATAAAGATGTTGCACTAAACTTTTTAAATTAAAAAAAAAATATGTATGAAATATGAAAGAAAGAACATATCAGATCACTATATTATATAGGGAAGCAATATCTAATGCAACCTTACATAGACCAAAGAAAGTAAACGTCTTGAAATTGATCATTCAACCATGAGTTGGAAAGACACAAATAAGAGTATAAACGTAACTTATTTTTCATTTTTAATACACTGAATAGAATAATTTTAAAAACCCTTCAATATGTTCCCAAATATGGAAGAACTCCATGTAAGTTAAACACTTTAAATAATCAATATTCCATCTTTCACACATATACATATCGTCTTTTAAGCTTTCAAACTCTGCTTTGTATGTATATTGTATATGTACAAAGTCCATAAGAATTCTTACAAACTCCATGTGGGTTTTCCAAGAAACTTAATCTTTAGGCAGGAAAATTGAATTTATTTTCAATCCCCTTTGTAAAAGTTCGTTCGTTACTGTTGAAAAAGAGTTGCAGGCATGACTATTGGTGGTTCAAATGAACATTCATCAAGAATTGAGGTTTGTAAATTACTGAATTTAGATGAGAGACTAGATTTTGGAGCCTTACGCTCTTATGCATCAATAACTTGTATGTTACATGTGAATGAAAATTAAGGATTTAATTTCTTGTGGATGTTTTCTAGTTTAATATCTCTATATATAATAAATATTTCATGTTATTGAACTTTTAGGGGAAGTTTGCTGCTATGGTGGTATGTTGGATTCTTGGGCTTGGATCTTTGATCTCTTGGAACAGTATGTTGACCATTGGCGATTACTACTATGAGTTATTTCCTGTAAGTAATAAAACCTCCTAGAATTACATATTCACATAAATTGCTATTTTATTGTAATCAAAATGTATGAAAATGTAATGCACTATTAAACATTAATTGTTTAATATTAATTATATCGCATTAGATGGTTAAGAATGGTATGTTGGTAAAAACTGCATAGTACATTGCATATTTTTTACTTGATCTTTCATGTTTGGTTTTACTTTAGATATAAGGTTTCATTGTTATTTCAACTCTTGTTATGTAGGATTACCATCCGGCAAGAGTCCTTACCCTCGTATACCAACCATTTGCATTCGGAACAATAGCATTGCTTGCATATAACGAATCAAAGATTAATACTAGGAAGCGTAATCTAGTGGGATACATACTTTTTTTTATAAGCATACTATCCATTCTAATGGTAAATATTGTTTTGGTGTTCTTATTAGTTTAATAAAACTTATACCAAATAAGTGATAACTTGATAATTTTTACATAGTTGGATCTAGTTACATCAGGAAAAGGGGGAATTGGGACTTACATCGGCATATGTGTTCTTGTCGCATGTTTTGGTGTTGCTGATGCTCATGTTCAAGGTGGAATGGTTGGAGATCTGGCTTATATGAATCCGGATTTCATTCAAGTGAGCATTTCACCGATTTTCTTGAAGGCATTTTCCAAAATCTTGTACTTTTGAATTTTTTTCCTTGTTTCATGCATTTTTTAAATAAATCTTGTAGTCTTTCTTTGCGGGTGTGGCGGCGTCGGGTGCTTTGACCTCCGCCTTGAGGCTCGTCACGAAAGCCGCATTTGATAAATCAAACAATGGTCTACGTAAAGGAGCTTGTATGTAATTTCATGATCATTAACTCGTTTTGTTTGGAAATATATGTTAATTTCACGTCCATAATTCTACATATGGAAATGTGAGTGGTAAGGCGAGCTAGGTTCAGGTGTAAGAAAGCTCGACTTAAAACATACATTCGTGTGTGATTTTAAATAGACGTGTGGGGTTAGGTTGATCTGTAAGTTTTATATACGATTTATGTTTTTCAAAACAAATAATTTCTCTAATATGAAAAAAAAACAAAATTGTTACAATAATAACGTCAATTTATAAATTCAAAACTTTTATAGCATTCTATGCCGATATTAATAACAAAGCATATGCAACTTTCTATGTACTTGTATGTTTCTCCTTTCCTTCTCTCTCACAAGATGACCTGTTTTTATTTCAACTAATACTTTTTTTTTTGCTTAAATGTATTTGATATGTTTAAGATACAATACAACCAAAATCAATTACGCAAAGCAAATGGGGTAAATTTAACACTTGTATTAAACATTAATTTCATTTTGCGCAGTGCTATTCTTAGCAATCTCTGCATTATGTGAGCTTTTATGCATTTTCCTCTATGCATTTGTATTTGCTAAACTACCCGTAGTTAAGCATTACCGCACAAGAGCAGCACAGGAAGGATTAGAGACTGTTGCATCTGACCTTATGGCAGCAGGCATCCAAACCGATCCATCTGAAACAGTAATAACTTTCATTAGTTCCATGATAAATATAAAAACAAAAACACTTATATTAAAGGAAAACTTCAAAGTCAAAGACTCATACCAAATTCTATTACCGCATGACTGATTTAAATCTTTACAGATTCACATCAATGATAAGGTTCCCACACGGTTGAGTAACAAAGCTTTATTCTTTCAAAATGTCGACTATGCATTGGACTTATACTTGCTATTCGTCCTTACTTTGTCGATTTTCCCTGGATTCTTATATGAAAATACAGGAAAACACCAATTGGGCTCATGGTAATTTCCCTCCTAACACTATTATGTTTCAATAATGTTTATATTGATGGTTCAACACATTTTATTATGAATTGAAATGACCCGGGTTGTGTTATATGAGGGGGGATTATAAAAAAGAACCTTTGTAATCTTGTTGAGCAAAATAATTATTCATACAGAATTAGGTAAAAAGCATCATGGGTTAATTCAACCTAACTATTGTTACCGGTTGTGGGACACATATATTTTGATACGTTTAGAAAAAAATGAATCAATGGTGGTTTCTAACAGGTACCCGCTTGTTCTCATAGCAATGTACAACGTATGGGATCTACTAGCACGATACATTCCTCTAGTTCAGTGTCTCAAATTGGAATCACGAAAGGGTCTCATGATCGCAACGTTATCCCGATTCGTGTTCATCCCTGCATTCCTTTTCACTGCAAAACATGGTGACCAAGGTTGGATGATTATGCTTGTATCTTTGCTTGGACTCACAAACGGGTATCTCACGGTGTGTGTCATGACCTTAGCACCTAAAGGTTATAGGGTGAGTCAAGACTACCTTTTACATTATAGAATGTTTTTAGATAAGTTTTAGTTAAATCTTTTAACACCTACGATCGTAAATTATTTCTGCAGGGTCCAGAGGCGAATGCGTTAGGAAATTTATTAGTGTTCTTTCTTTTATTTGGAATATTTACTGGAGTTGCTCTTGATTGGCTTTGGATGATTGGAAATGAAAACTTTTAAAATAAATATCTTCTTAATATAGACACGTAGAGATCGTTAATTGAATTCTAGGCCGATATGAATTCATCAAACTTACTTTTACATTGTAAAGTATTTATTTTAATTTTTTAAATGTAAACTAATACATTGTGGTATCATGTAAGAAAATTATATATAATTTGTTACCTAATAATGTTAGATTTTATTTAACTAAATTTTCTCAGGAAACAAAATATCCAAATGATCTAATCTGATAGAATCATTTTGACTAAGTGTAGTGGTCGTTCTTTCTAATGTTCAAATTAAACGATCACAAACAAGTCAGATCATGTCATTTCGATTTGTCTATTCTATGCACTTTAAATCTGTTAAATTATGTCAAATAAAAAAGTTTAGCTGATAAAAAAAACATATAAAATAGTAAATACCGTTAAATCTTGCCATACACCTAAGTATAACAATTGAATCATTTAGTGTAAATTAATTTAAATGCCTAAGTATAATAATTGAATCATTTAGTACAAACTAATCTAAATGCAAACACTTGAGAGATCAACCAACTTGGCCCGCGATAACAAAATGACCAAGTTAATACCCGTAGCTGCTATTTAATATTAAAATAATAAAATTACTAATCACACCAACTAAACATTTTTTTCCTTAATAGTATACTACAATACAAAAAGAAGGAAAACAATACAAGACGAAATGTAACGTTTGGAAGTGTAATTATGGTAAGGATGGAGTGTATCTTATATTGATTGGGGATTGATATAAGCGTAAGGGATGGAGTATCTGACATTAGTCCGTTAAGATATAATTGCGTATCCGCATGGGGGATTCGGAAGATCACCCATCAAATCGAATCCAAGTAGCCGTTGGCGAAGGCTCTATAAAAACCCCTGGTATGGTATCATCCCCAAACAATCACAAGCATACCGATTAGGGTTTCCAAATACAAACAAAGGGGCGATCGAGTTAACCTTGCATTTTCATATCGCATGAGTTAACCTTGCTGTATTTTCCTTTTATTGTGTTTTTAAACAAACTATAGGTGATTTGATCGAACCAAGGTTCTCGTTGATAGTTGATGTTGCCTTGATGTTTTAGATGCAGAGTTAACCTCATCTCATCTCATCTCGCTCAAGCAGAGCAAAGCCACCGGTGCGTATGCATACTCTGATATTCATATCGCATCTCTTATTTTAGGTAAATTTACGAGAATTTTGTCTATATCGTTTTAATGTTGTATTTTCTTTTTATTCGTGTGCGTACTCTGTATTTTTGGTGCGTATGCATACTCTGATGGTTGATGTTGCCTTCGTCCCCTTCCTAATTTTGATTTTTAAATTCCTTTCTCAAATCTCAATAGGTGTACATTTTGAACATTTCACAACCATTTATACCGACTTTCTTTTTATTTACAACAAGGACCACTAACTGGTCCCCTGAAACACATATTGGCCGTTTTGAAACACTACGTTGATTAATCACAGTTATTCTTTTTGTAATCACACTACATAATTCCTTATGATGCACTAACTGCTCTGGTTGTATGACTGAGTTCCAAACCTAATTGAAAGTAATATGAACATTCTTCGACTCCTTCACCGACTATTGTATTTGGGTATGGACGTTTTCAGTTCCATCTGCATAATACTTTGAGCATGGTTATATGTTTCTACAACTGAAAGCATAGTATGATAGTAGCTACATTGAGAAAGAACTTGTTCGCATCCCTTATTAGTCAAGTAAATGTTTCTTTCTTTTGTCACGGCTTATCTTAACATTATTTATTTATTTCCTTTTAATATAATCGCATGAAACTTCTTGAAGTTCATGAACAGGAGGAAAAGCAAAAGCAAATGCTTTTGAAATTCTCAGGAATCATTCTGCTGCATTAATGGGTATACTGCCATACACAACATTGATGACACACACTTTGTATAAACTATATACACGTTTCATCTTTATATTTGATAGGTTTAACAAACATGGTATATGCTGCAGCAGTACAATTCCAATTTGAGCTTTCACTTGATGTTTATTGGCTCTCTCTTTATATTTGTCACACAAATCTAAAAAACAAGAAGTTTATCTATATTGCCAAACTACCTTTTTAAGTTTGCTAGTCAATACTTATCTTACACATTAACATGCCTGCTTATTTATCTAGGGTATATAGTCTGACATTGATCATCTAGACTGTAAAACTTGCTAGTAGTTAGGTTTATGTGGTCGTTCACATGACTTCAACCATATGCTTGACTCCAAATGGTAATTCTACATTGTTTCACTCGGAGCCTCTACCTAAGTTGCATTTTTTAACATTTGTTACTTCTTCTTTTGTCTTTTTCTAGACGCGTGCAGACTTCAACCATATATATAGATGTTGCTATGTATGTTATTTATTTCAAAACCGACATCTTATTACATTAATGGGTTTTGCATTGTGTCATTATCAAATTAAGAACATAAACATACTTCTATTTTTGTTTTACAGATTTGATTGCGTTGTTCGTGACTCCTGAGCTGTGGCCTTGACTGCAACTTTCACCTTGAAAGGTAAAATTAAAAAACCCTTACGTTATGCAAATTGATTATTCATGCTTTTTATTAATGTCATAGGTTATTGGATGCCACACAAGATGGACAAAAATTGTTGGTAGCCCTCGCGTGTGTAAGCCTTTGTTTATATTTTTTTGACATCCATTATCCTATTTAATTGATTAACCATCAAATCATTATTGATTAGCCATCAAATCATTATTGATTAAGTTAATTATGCATATGTCCCATTTAATTGCAGTTTTAATTAGAAAAGTAGTTTATGAAAATTGTTACCTTTTTTATTCTCATAGCTGTACGTTTTTAACTTCTTACTACAGTTAGTTTGTTTTGACCCAAATAGTCAACTAACTGGTCCCCTGAAACACAAATTGCCGGGTTTTGAAACACTATATTCACTTGAGTTATGCCTTTTGTAATAAGTAGGTTTTCTTATGATACACTAACTGCTCTGGTTGTATGATTGAGTTCCAAACTGGAAGTAGTTTTGTAAACTTGCAATCATCATAAAAGAGAACACAGGTAATATATTGATTAATCACTTCGAGTTATGCGTTTTGAAATTTGTAAACTTGCAAATTTTCATAAAATTAATCACTTGAGTTATGCCATTTGTTATTAGTAGGTTTTCTTATGAACTGCTCTGGTTGTATGACTGAGTTCCAACATTTTAAACTTTAGTAACTGACTCATTTGTTGTTTTCAGCTCCATCTGCATAATAATTTGAGCATGGTTATCTATTTCTGCAGGTGAAAGATTTGTTGCTACATTGAGAAAGAACCTGTTCACACGCCTCATTAGTTAAGTAAATGTTTATTTTTCTTTGTCATGGCTTCTCTTAACATTATTTGTTTATTTATTTCTTTAATCGCATGAAACTACATGAAGTTCATGAACTGATGAACAGGAGGAATGCTCCTGAGCTGGCTTTCTGAGGGCAATCCAAATCATTATAAGTCTGCGAAATCAAATGCTTTTGAGATTCTCTGGAATCATTCTGCTGCATCAATTGGTATTGGGTTCACTTGGTGACTCACACTTAATTTATACTTACTTTCATGTTTCAGTAGATACTATATATACACAAGTTTCATCTTTATTTTTGATAGGTTTAACAAAACATCGTATATTCTGCAGCGAGCAGTACTCTCGAAATGCAAATGTCAAAAATATCAAGGCAGACCAAGGTAAGAAGTTTATCCGATTGCCAAACCACTTTTTTAAGTTTGTTGGTCAATACTTATTTACGGATTAACATGCGTGCTTAATCTTGTAGGGTTTATAGTCTGACATTGATCATCTAGGCTGTAATTAGGCTTGCTGGTAATTAGGCTTATGTGGTCTGATGCAGTTGCTTTTGCTATCCTATTACTTATTAGTTATTACCATTATTATTTTACTTTTCCCTTATTCATAGGTATACTGCATGTTGTCGGTCACATGCCTTCAATCATATGCTTGAGTGGGCGTTTCTCCATCAGGTTAAATTTGACTCCAAATGGTAATTCTACATTCTTTCACTCGGATCATCTACCTAAGTTTCATTTCATAACATTTATTACTTTCTTAAATATGTTGGTCGATACTTACCTTGCTCATTGATCATATAGATTGTAAAATATAACATGACAGAAAGACCAAAAAACAGAGCAAGCAAACAACAAAATACTACAAAACAAGCCCTAAATCACCAACTCTTAACCATGTTTCAACTGGTATCTCTTTTCTAGTCTGTTTGATGCTATGCAAGGCATTCTAGACATTGAAGTTTGTTGCACCTAGGAATGTTAGTCCTTATATAAGGCTTTATCATTTAAACTTATTTTCATACGCATTATCTAATAACTAACAAATCATTATTGATTAAGTTAATTCCCTATACTTCTCAATGCAATATTAACATAGAAAAGTGACCAAAATGAAGAAATATAATTTCTCATAATTGAAGTTTGTTGCACCTAGGAATGCTAGTCCTTGGCTTTATCATTTAAACTTATTTTCATATGCATAATCTGATAACTAACAAATCATTATTGATTAAGTTAATTCCCTATATTTCTCATTGCAATATTAATCTAGAAAAGTGACCAAAATGAAGAAATATAATTTCTCATAAGTGAAACTTTACTTTGTTATAATTGTTGGGTTTGATATATCTTTTTCTTAAGAGAACTATGGGATTTTACTGTAATTTGAGAAAGTTGATGAGACGTTAGTATGCCTTTAATATTTTTTTTCTTTTGTTTCTTCAGCACATTTTTCCTATCATAAAAGCATAATCTGTATGTTTATGAGGTGCAGAAAGTATTCTTTGGAGGTCGGCTTGTCGGCATGCAGTATGTCTTACTTCATTCGTCCTTTATCGCCTCACAGGTTTTGAATGATAAGCCAATTTTTTTCCCTGATTATAACATGAATTTATTTGAATAACCAGAAGTATTTTTATTAAAATCTGTTGTTGCAACCTATGTTCTGTGGGTGGTCTACCAATTTACTTTAAGATATACGGATTTTCTTGTTCACATGAACAAATTGCTAGTTATTTTAAGATCCTTGAAAGGTTGGTGCTCAAAATTGAATTCCATCCACTTCAACCTTTGATTTCAAAGGACCATTCTGTTTTGTTTGACCCGATTAGTCAACTAAGTCCTATAGCTTGGCCTGCTTATGCCTTTATTATGCCTTTTTTATTTAAAAATTCTATCATCGGTTATCTAATAACTAACAAATAATTTATCCACATGCAAAAGTGAAAGGAATTGTTTAAACTCATTTGGTTGATACTAAAATTCAAAGATCCTTGAAAGGTTAGTGCTCAAAATTGAATGCCATCCACTTCAACCTTTGATTTCAAAGGACCATTCTGTTTTGTTTGACCCGATTAGTCAACTAACTAGTCCTGTAGCTTGGCCAGCTTATGCCTTTATTATGCTTATGCCTTTATTATGCTTTTTTTACTTAAAAATTCTATCATCGGTTATCTACTAATAAACAAATAATTTATCTACATGCAAAAGTGAAAGGAATTGTTTAAACTCATTTAGTTGATACTAAAATTCAAAGATGCTTATGTAAAGGGCTAAAGGCAACTATCCTGCTTGTTTCTTCATCCATTCATGACTATAAAATTGTTTATGTGCACAGTATCCATTAAAGGTAACTCTAGGTATTTGATATGAACTTGGTCTTATTTTCATTTGTAATCTTTCATGAATTAGCTTAGGCGCTTAGCTGTAATGATTTGTTTCACCTATTTCAGTATCAATTGATTGGTAATTTTGCAGGTCTATACTCCCATGAGGAAGTTTATATTGAAAGATGATAGGTAATGACAAATTTCTGCTGTCTTTATTTTTATAACCTAAACTATAACATGTTATTGGAAGTTGTTTTTTATTTAATTTGATTTGAAAATTGACATCTTGTTACAATTATGGATTCGGCTTTTTGTATTTCTGAATAACCCATCTTTTTTATACAGGCCTGATAACATTAATCTTGTTGGCTGCGGTTGACGTTTCGAAAGGTAAATCACGTATTTCATATTATTCTCATCCATTTGGATAAACAAATCTGCTTCCCCAATCTTAATTTCCTGAATTGCCACAAAATCTGCTTCCCCAATCCAACTCCGCCTTTCTGGGGTCTCGTACCCGTCTTAAAATTCACGGGATGGGTGATTCATTGTGGCAATTCTTGTTCACCTTCACCATGAATTTCCTTTTTTAATTTGCTCCCTGAACTCATTTGCATGGAGGCGAACCCGATTTGCAACTTTAATCTTCTCATCAACCTCGAGCTCGTTCCCAACCCGTAAAACCATTTTGAGCTACCTAAACGGACCTAAACTATAGTCGTCACATAAATGAGCTACCTCGAGCTCGTTCATCAAAGTCGTTTTCTAGATTTAGTTTTTGGGGAGTTAACCAATATTTAGGTCCAAACCCATTGCAAAAATGAATTCAGGCTTATTTAAATACAGAGATGAACACATCGATTTTGAACAATGTGTTACTTCCATGGCATTTAATATTCTAGACCCCATGGAATTAATTGGTGTGGATCTATTAAGAGAATGAAGCTACCGAAAACTCAAAGATTCAGCACTGGCTGTTTAACTGTCGAATCTGCACTCAACTTGTGAGCTGCTAATCGACTCTTACACCATACGAGACTACGTTTGTACCGAAGTACATTGATGGCTGCAGTGTTTTACCATATGGAAACAACATTTTGGTTTTTCTTCTGAACATGGCCGGGTATGAACGACTCATCGTCTTCCATTGCCGGATTCTGCTGATGTCGGAGCTCCCCGTTCCATCTCATCATTTCTACCGTTAACGGATTCCACTGATGTGGATGGGTCAGCGGAGCATCTTTATGACAAACTTTTGATCATTGTCCTTCTCATAACTTCACAGACGAGAATAATTTTCTACATATAATTTCCTCCTTTGTAATAAAATCTGCTCCATCGTTCAGAGCTAATCGTAGCCTCTCCATAATTTTCAAATCTTTACCTCTCCAACTATCGATCTCTCAATACATTGTTCTGAGTGCATATGAGATTTACCTTCAAAAATTAATGTTTCCATTCTGTTACTCCTGTGGTTAGTAACTTTTGCAGCAACCTTTCTTTATACGACTGACCTTCAACCTTTTGAGCGTAACTATTATATCCATAGGCTCTTTGTGGTATGGTCCTAAGGGGAGACACTTTTGCTTCAAAGATCTTCGAAACTTTTTTCTCCATTCATTTCCTTTAAAATCAACTTTAAGTCTATTTTCCTCAACAAAAACAAAGTAGTTTCCTTTTGAATCTTTATTTTTTTGCTATGTACGTGTCCTTTACCACGCCATATGGTTGGAAAAGCGTTTGACACTCCTCCGGGTAAATTCTATACAAATACGTTGTGATTTGCATGTGCTTGTCTCTTCCTCCATTTTCATAAAATAAAAGTTCACTTAGATTGGATATATATTTAAGTTTATTGCGCATTAATAAATTTTTTTGGTATACACGAAATTGTCCCAAATTAATTGTCTACATGCGGGTTCACAACAACGTTTCATTGTGGTCTTTCTCACGTGACACATGCGGGTTCACAACAACGTTTCAGGTCTTTCTCATGTGACTTCAACCACTTTATGTAATCGTACGTCCCCGCCATAACACGCGGGTAATATAATTCGTTTCGGCTTCAAAACTGCATTTATGTAATACAACTTGGGTTGATTACATAATTATAACTTCACGTTGAAACATATAGTAGAACAAAAATCTTATAGATTACATTCGTCTCAACTAACTTCACGTTGAAACATGTAGACGACGTTTTGTATTTGATTCGACTTATTTCTGAACAAAACTTACGTTAAAATGCAGACGAACATCAAAATGTAAATTATCCCAAATATAAAAATACAGGAAACAATTTTATCTCACTTCTACTTACATTTTATAGTTGTTCTCTACGCGTTTTCATTTTTTGAAACCGTTCCATTACATCTTCAATCGACACATTTGCGAAAAGCTCCTTTTCAATGTAACAAATACACGAATCGTTCATATATTCATCACCAATGCGATTGCGTAAATCCATATTTACATGCTTCATTGAAGAAAGACAGATACACTTGCCGTTGCAACAGGTAAGACAAGTGATAACTTCAACATACGATAAACCAAAGGATAATTAATGTCGACAAACCTTGTGTCTTCATTTTTTGAAACCGTTCCATTACATCTTCAATCGACACATTTGCGAAAAGCTCCTTTTCAATGTAACAAATACACGAATCGTTCATATATTCATCACCAATGCGATTGCGTAAATCCATATTTACATGCTTCATTGAAGAAAGACAGATACACTTGCCGTTGCAACAGGTAAGACAAGTGATAACTTCAACATACGATAAACCAAAGGATAATTAATGTCGACAAACCTTGTGTCTTCATTTTTTGAAACCGTTCCATTACATCTTCAATCGACACATTTGCGAAAAGCTCCTTTTCAATGTAACAAATACACGAATCGTTCATATCACCCATGCGATTGCGTAAATCCGTATTTACATGTTTCATTAAAGAAAAACATCTATCAACACTTGCCGTTGCAACAGGTAAGACAAGTGATAACTTCAACATACGATAAACTAAAGGATAATCAATGTCTCCTTGTTTCCACCATTTTTTTACAAGAGCAGATATATTATTAATGTCGACAAACCTTGTATCTTCTTTGATGCTTCTAATGTATATCCCGAGTTCATATTTAAGCTTGTCTTTTTCTTCATAATCAAAATCGAATAGATACATTTCCGCCAACCTTATCTTTGGAATATCAAAGTAATAAAAATTGTTAAACGGGCTCAAAGAACTCATACAAGTAAGCAGTTCGGTGGTCACCTCGTTAAAACAGTTACTAAGCTCTTGGATTTGCATATCTAAAACCGTATTAAAATTATCAAACTCGTAATGTCTATTGGTGATGTTAGTCTTTCTTCTTCGATATTTCGGGTCAATTCTTCCATATTAACCACCTCAATGTCCTGCTTTTGACAAAATGATGTGATATCTTCTAAAAACAAATTAAAACCATCAAGTCTGATTGCATTTAATATGTCTTTGAAGAGCTACGCACAATACATTAGTAATTCCCAATATGTGTTTCATCAAGTGTAAATAATACACAAAATCAAAGGTTTTCATATATATTTGAATTCCGCGTGCTTGTATTTGGCTAGCATTAACCGCTCTCGAATTTTCATACATCAATAATAATTGGGTATAATTCGAGCAAACGAATAAGTGTCTTATGGTGAGAACTCCAATGTTTTCTTGATTCTTCCCGCTTCCACTTTCAACTTTTAAACGACCAATTTGCTCTTTCACCCTTTTCTTTTGACTCTCTCGAATCATATTTATTCGTTTGCAAGATGTACAAACCATATTCGTCACATCAAAAAATTTATAAATCGTTTGTTTGTGAGGGAGACAACAACTAATTGAAGTTGGTGGGTAAAACAATGTACGAAATAAGCCAATGAGTTTTCTTTTAAAATTAGCGTTTTCAAACCATTAAATTGTATCAATAGCCGACTTAAGAGACAATGAAGTTGTTTTCATGACATGAACAAGGCTAATAAATCTTTCTTTAACAAGTCCTAATTTATCTTAAAACCACAATCATTTGTTCTTTTTAAATACATCTCTCGACTCATCAACTAATATACCAAAAACATCATCACCAAGTTCTTCAAAAAATCTGCTTTAAATACAAATTTCTTTTTGTATTAGTGGATATGTCATTTGACTATTTCCTGGAACATTTCCTAAGATTACTTTACCAATTTCTTCATTTAATTGCCCAAACAACATTAAAAACTCAATAAAGTGTCCTCTATAAAATGAAGTCTCAGATTCATCATGATCACGAAAAGACAACCCACCATTTAAAAATGTTTTTGCAAGAAGAACAAAAGAACTTAATCGGATTTTATGCTCTTTTTTTTGTTTCACTTTGTTTTTCAAATGCAACATGTATTGATTGTTCTTCTTATGAAGACTATTAACATAATGGCAAGTTCTCACCTTTTTTGCGTGCTTTGTTATGAAGTCTATTAACATCACTAGCAGTAGTAGTAGCAGTAATAAAAATAATTAAAATAAAAATAATTATAATAAAAATAATTAAAATAAACATAATTAAAATAAAAAAAATAAAATAAAAAAATAAAATAATAATAATAAAAAAATAATAATAATAAAAAAAAATAAAAATAAAAAATAAAAAAAAAGATGTATCTCTAGCAAGCAAAATATGTGTCGCTTTCAAAAAGAAATCTATATGTATCTCTGGCAGGTAATACAAATGGACTGTTGTATTGCTGACAAGAAACTTGCATCTCCCAACCACCTACTTATTTCATAAGTTGTATCGTTGAATTGACAAGAATTGATTGGGTATACACTAAACCACTAAATATTATAGTATATTTTGCTCCTTTTCAAGAGAACTTGTCTTTTCCCAAAGAGATATTTGGGAGATTTTTTTTTAAAATAACAATACGTGCTTCAATAAAAGCAACACTATCTGTTGAATTCTTGAAGCTGAAGATTTGGTTTTGATTCTTTAGACGTTTTAATTTTTCTTAGGAAACAAAATATCCAAATGATCTAATTTGATAGAATCCTTTAGACTATTTCATGTAGTGGTCGTGTTTTACGATTAAAGTTAAAACGGACACAAACAAGTCAGTTCATGTCATTTCGGTTTGTCTATTTTATACACCTTAAAATCTATTAAATTTTGTCAAATAAGAAAATTTAGATGATAAAGTGAATATGTAAATTGTAAATAACTAGTAAATCTTGCCATACACCTAAATATAACAATTGAATTCAACATAATCTAAAAATGTGGTTAATATTTTTAAATAATGAAATTACTAATCACACAACTAAACCTTTTTTTTCTTAATAGCATCTTCCTACTCTATAATAAAAAAAGTAACTTGATATGCAAAAAAAAATAAAAATACAAGACTAAAAATAAATAAAATAAGACGAAATGTAACATTTGGAAGTATAATTATGGTAAGGATGGAGTGCATCTTATATTGATTGGGGATTGATAGAAGCGTAAGGGATGGAGTATCTGACATTAGTCCGTTTTGCGTATCCGCATGGGGGATTCGGAAGATCACGCATCAAATCGAATCTAAGTAGCCGTTGGCGAAGGCTCTATAAAACCCCTCGGTATGGTATCATCCCCAAACAATCACAAGCATACCGATTAGGGTTTCCAAACACAAACAAAGGGGCGATCGAGTTAACCTAGCTCACTTCATCCATCATATCATATCACTGCGGAGCAAAACCACCGGTGCATTTTCATATCGCATGATGTCTTGATTTGGAGAATTTTGTCTACATCGTGTTTTGCTGTGTTTTTCTTTTATTGCGTATGCATACTCTGATAATTGATGTTGCCTTCGTGCCCTTACTAGTTTTGATTCTTAAATTCCTTTCTCAATAGGCCGGGGTACGTTTTTCACTTTTCACAACCCAATTTATACCGACTTTCTTTTTATTTCCAACAAGGACCACTTACTTTGTTTTGACCCACTAACTGGTCCCCTGAAACACATATTGGCCGGTTTTGAAACTATATAATTCCTTTATGATGCATTAACTGCTCTTGTTGTATGACTGAGTTCCAAACCTAATTAAGTAGAAGTAATATGAACATTCTTGGACTCCTTCTGACTGCTATATTTGGGTATGAACATTTTAAACTTTAGTACCTCCATTTCTTTGATAGTCTTATTGTGTTAACTTCCAAATAAATGTCCCAGGTTTTGATTCATTTGTTGTTTTCAGTTCCATTTGAAAGAATAGAACCTGTTCCCATGCCTTATCTTAACATTATTTATTTATTTCTTTTTAATATAATCGCATGAAACTTCTTGATGTTCATGAACAGTAGGAAAAGCAAAAGCAAATGCTTTTGAGTTTCTCAGGAATCATTCTGCTACATTAATTGGTATTGGGTTCACTTGGTGAGTATACTGCTATACACAACATTATAAATGTTTTCTTGCTTTGTAGGAATCTTTCGGTGCAGTACGTTGGGTTTGATATATCCTTTTCTTAAGAGAACTATGAGATTTTACGGTACTTTGAGAAAGTTGATGAGACATTAGTATGCCTATCATAAAAGCATAATCTGTTTGTTTATGAGGTGCAGAAAGTATTCTTTGGAGGTCGGCATGCAGCATTGACCCTATCAATTATCAAAGGAGTGAGCACGGTGTATCTTACTTCATTCGTCCTTTATCGCCTCACTGGTTTTGAATGATAAGCCTATTTTTTCGCTGATCTCTATAACATGAATTTATTTGAATAACCAGAAGTACTTTTGATTTAAATTTGTTGTTGCAACCTATGTTCTGGGCTCAAAGATTGAATGCCATCCACTTCAATCTTTGATTTCAAAGGACCACTCTGTTTGTTTGACCCGATTAGTCAACTAACTGGTCGGCCTACTGGGAATTGGTTTGGAACCTCATTTATTATGCCTTTTTTATTTAAAATTTCTATCATTGGTTATCATCTAATAACTAAGTAACATGCCTTGCTCAGTAACATGCATGGTTATATTAAAGTGCTTAGAGCATGACATTGATCATATAGATTGTAGAATATGCAGGTTTATGTTGTCTAATATCATTGCATCGCTTTTGCTATGTTATTACTTATTAGGACTACTATTCAAGCTTCAGTGAGAAGAACCTGTTCACACACCTCGTTAATAATAAACAAAGTCAAGATTAAACCAACACGCTAGGCGTGGTTATTTTTTTGCAGCACGTGAAAGAGCTGTTGCTTCATTAAGAAGAACCTGTTCACACACCTCGTTAATCAAGTAAATTTTTCTTCCTTTTGTCATGGGTCAACTTAACTTTTTATTTTTCATTATTTAATATAAAAGCTGGGCCTTCTTAGATACTACACTAACAAGAGGAGAGCTCCTTAGCAGCCTTCTTGAGGATACCCAAATCATTACAAGTCTCCAACATCAAATGTTTTTGAGATTCTCATGAAACATTCTACTGCATTATTTGGTCTTGGGTTCACTTGATGACACACTTTACATGAAGCAGCCCCATGCACGGGTTTGATCTTTTTTTACAGGTTGAATAACCATGGTATATCCTGGAGCAATACACTTGAAATTTGAGCTTTCACTTGGTGTTTATTGACTTGCTTGTAATGCAAAGGAAAAAATATAGGCAGACTGGCAGACGAAGTAAGAAGTTTTTCTTGATTGCCAAACTACTTTTTTTAAAAGAAAAAAAACTCTGTTGGTCAATAGTTAGTTACTTTACTCCAATAAATGTATTGATCATATAGACTTTAAAACATGCTGGTGTGTTGTCTAGTCGGTTAACAGAAGAAGATGATTGCTAGTTCTAAAAATGCTCCAATAAATGTAAGAAATGTGATACGGTACCAATCAAAGTATATTCTAGAAGAAATAAAACAGCAACTGCTAAGGAAAAGGAATTCAGCTGTATTTTTGGCAATAAACTTGATCCCCTCGGTCAAATCAATTATTGATTTGACCCAATCAATTAGTTGATCTTGAGGATGCAATTTCTCCCTTTAATTCCGAAATTAGTAGTATAAATAATAGGCTAGTTTATGAGTCTTTCATCTTACTTTTCTATTCAGTATTCAGTTTGTAATTTGGAGACTTGCCCCTCTCGAATCGGGCCACTATCGTTGGTTTTTGAATAAAAACTAGCCTATCTTTATCTTATTGTGATTTCGTTCCTATCATTTTGGTTCCATTGCCGGGAAACGAAGTCAAAAATGGTGCAGACTCGGGGTAATTCAGGCGACGTTAACACTCCTGTTGATTCCATCGCAGCCCAGTTGGCTGCTATTGCGGCAAGATTAGAGTCTATGGAATCAATGAAAGAAGACATTGCCGCATTGAAAGCTGGGGAACACTCACGAGGCAGCCTAAATGACGAAGGAGAAAGTTCGTGGAGAAACCGACATCATTCCAGACCATACAACAAGATTGATTTTCCTGCATTCAGTGGAGGCGACCCAAGAGGATGGCTGTTAAAAGCAGAGAAATACTTCAGGTATTACCATATACCTGATGAAGATAAAGTAGAGGTTGCATCCATGCACTTGGAAGGTGATGCTCTTGATTTCTACTC
>BJCM01066930.1:0-12673 GCA_018326385.1 Flaveria bidentis | reverse complement strand
ACCTACTAATCCACTAATTATCTTTAAAAATATAATATAGATTCTAATTTATAGGATACGGCGTACCACACTATATGGTACACCGTACCGCGTACCGAATTGGCGTTCCAAATGAACCTACCCCCTAGTGTACCGAATTTTAAAAATTGACGAACCGCGTACCCGTTTCCGTACCGCGTACCGAAACGTACTGCGATCCATGTGACTATGGGTTGGGTTTCTCGTACACCAAAAAAAGAGAGTTAAATCTGCTGCTTAAGATACCTTGGATCAGAAGAAAAGCCAACTCCCCATAAGCTGAAAATGGAAGGCCTTTGTGAAGACAGTATGCCAAAGCAATGGTATAACCAATTACTTCCATTTCAAAGGCCACAACACTAAGACCTCTAACACTTTTATGTTGTATGATTTTCATTATCTGAAAAAAGAACCATAAGTTCAAATCAGCATGTTAGGGGATGTTTATATGCACATTTTGAAAGTGATTGTGCGATATTAAATAATCAACTGTAACTGAACAGGGGGCACAGGTAGTAGAAGAAACACGTGTTAACAAGAGGGATGCATAAGCAATTTTTTTCACCCTTAGCTAGGGTTCGGTTATTGGTATGAAACTGATTAAACAGTTGACTACATCCGAAAGTCAAAACACATCTCACGTCAACTGTCAATTGTGCCACTAAAATTGCTCTCTATGACAAAGATCTTATACCAATCACATATATGCATATGTATATAATCATCAAATCACATAATTTGTGAAATAAAACATAAAATTGCAAATTGTGCCAATTCAAAACTTCTACAGCAAACCTCATTGATTCCAAAAGATAAATTAGATCAGATTGGGGATAACCTAACGCTCACGAGCTCTAATGTTCGCACCTAAACATAAATACTCTAAAATTGGCGTCAATTTGTAATCAATCGCCAAACAAGGTTGAACAATTGGGATCACAAAACCCTAGGGGCCAAGAACAATGTTGCAAAATTGAAAAGAAACGAGTGAGTTAACCTGAGGGAGTTTAACGGTGGTTGAGGCGGCGACGATGGCGTAACCTAAGAGCTTAGAGATCAGAGGAAGCAAACAGTCTTTCTCGGGGAATTTTCCATCAGTTAACGATCCAAACACACAGCTGAAATCCATCCCGAAGAACTCCATTCGAACCATTTTCAAGGGTCCGATGTAGAGATACGATACGAGTATATGAATATGACCTCGCGATTTGGGGGAATCTCCGATGGCTTTGTAAAGAACAAGTGACAAAATGAAAATCTGAAGGCAGTTGCTTCTATAGATGGGCAATGGGTTCTTTCGAACGAAGTGAAGAACCATGTATTGGGCCATTGACTTTTCACAGGTCCATGACACATGATACCAATTACCACATATCGATTAAAAGTTAATACATGTTCTTCCAGAAATAAAAAGTTAATACAAGTTGTTTTTTAAACAAAATATTACAAACGGTAAGAATCGTATGATTTATTTGTATAGTGAATAGAAGCTGGTCAAAGTAGGAGAGTATTAACGAAACGGTTACATAACATCTTATGTATCACATTTGAAACATTATATGTAAAGTGTATCGTATAGTTTTTGATAATTGATATATTGATTTTAAAATAATTGTTTTGTGTAGTATGGTATAGCATAACATAATATAGCACATGACAATATGGTATTAAATAGTTGGCATTTAATATGTAATCGATTTTAAGTATGGAACAACAAGAATGTCATAAGACCATATGTTATCAATGCGCCAAGTGGCCGCGAAAACCCAACCACGTCACTCACCCGCGCCGCCGCCACTGTTACAGGATGATCTTCATCAGAGCGTAAAGCACGGCCCTTGGGGTGGTTCATGGCGCAGTGCAATTTGATACGGTAATATTATCGTTATTTTAATCCAAAAACTAAGAAAAAAGTATTACCAACCAAGTCCTTTTCATTACATCTATTTAGAACATTTTTGAATTTTGAGTGAGAAAAAATGTTATTCGGTGTTTGCCATATGAAAATAGTTTTATCTCAACCAAGGACCATAACACATACGGTAAGACGCTTAGAAATCATTCAATACATTATTATGTTTAAACAATATGTATAAGAGTTAATATGATTTATTATAGCTATTTGAACAAATTGTTTATACATTTAAATCCATTAAACAGATTTAGCAACCACAACCGCACATGTAATGTCAGAGCCATAACCATTTTAGTGCTTTATTTTCTGCAAGTAGAAATATAGAAAGAAATGGTATACTAATACATTTGGTGCTTAATCAAGAAAACTTAAATCCAAAACACAAACATAAGTTCATAAACGTTTTTAATAACCTAGAGATGATGGATAGGTTATTTTTGTATGGATTAAGTTAAATCTTGAGAACACTTTGTCATATTAAATGTAATAATATAGGGTTAGAGGGAATGATCTCACAAGAACGTATGTTGTTTGGGTGAACTTTAACATATTCATCACACATCAACTCATTAGTTCTCTACCAAGAGTTCTTCTTCGGTACTTTATCCACATATGATAATCTTTTGAATATCGTTTTATATATAAATGATAGAGATTATCAACACTTATCCCTAATATGCTTGATAGAAATGACCACAAACTTCTAACAATTCTAGGAAAGAATTACCTCAACACATCAGATATAACTTAGAATGAAATGTTATAACATTTCTTACCATCTCTTTCTTCTCCGGCTTCTACAAAGATCTTAATTGATATTATGATTCCATGGTGTTGAGAATAAATGACCACTCAAAATTTTAAGATGTGTGTCTAAGTGATGAAAGAATAGTTACTAGAATAAACGTGTGACAACATTTTTAAAAAAAGTTGATAGGTCTCTTCTGAACAAGTCTTGTATGTACTGTTTGTGCTCATGTCCAACCAATTTCTATCACAAAAACGATTATCCGTTTTGTTAGTCAAAACAAATATGAAATCTGCAAGCATGGCGACACACAAAACCATGAAAGAACATACCGTAGGTGGAACTTTGTACAAAAACCATAACTTTTACCTAAATCCACATGTTATAGCAATTGCATAACCACGAACATCGAAAATATTTTAAAAAAATTGTATTATATTGTAGGCATCTAATTATAGTTTAATTTAAAAGAACAAATTTTTGGTGAATATAAATATTAATTACCCTAAATGTTTAAAAGGCAATTGAAAAAAGCAGAAATGTTATTTTAGTTTGTAGTTTGGCCACAACAATTTTCTTGTTTTGTTTTTTTTGACCCCTCCTCAAACATGTTTATAGAGAGAGAAAAAAGAGAGGAGGCTTGCTCTTTTCCCATCTTATTTGTTTGTAGAGAGAGAGAGAAGAGAGACCCACCATCGCCTCCGGCTGTCGCCTACCATCATCACCGAAAGAAAAACCCACAATCGCCTCCAGCTGTAGTCTGTCGCCATTCGCCTACCATCATCGCCGCCAACTGTCATCACCGAAAGAAAGACCCACCATCGCCTCCAGCTGTAGTATGTCGCCTACCATCATCGCCGCCAACCGTCATCACTTCCTACCATCTATGCCACCTACTGTCTCTGCTGGTTAAGGTTGATTCGATGTTGTCATGATGACGATGGCGTTTGGGACCCTTCCGTTTCCCACTAATGCCTCCTGTGTCGGGTTCCTCCATTTCCGATTGACCTAGAGTTGGCTGTGTTGATGGCCGATAGTTGTCGATGCTTGTGATGGCGGTGGTGGCCTTGAAGACAGTCGCAGTTCGGCCTCCTGTTTCAGGTTGAGGTAGGGTTGTGGCTGTATTCTCACCAGTCAGTTGTCGACGGTGATTTTTAGGCAACCATCACAGCCTTATTCCCCTATCTCTCTCCGATTTCCTTTATTTTCTAGGTGAAATATTTGGGTTTTTAGATATGAGAGTTTTACTCAATGCATGTTGTTACCTGATGCAACTGAGAATATGTGGTTGGGTGTTTCATTATTTTGATGGTGATAATATGTATGATACTTTGTTGTTCAATGATGATAGGATTACTGACTGTTGGGTTCATGTCGATGATGATGACACTGTCTCATCTGAAACCAACCTTGAGCTCGAGTAGGTTGTTGCCCTCATGTTGTTGTCAGGAGATTTTTGTCTCGATGATGGTTAAGAAACAAAGCTGCACATTTAACATTTGATTATACCATGTTGGGTAGACACTATAGTTGTGAATATCAGTCTGTTGAGGTATTGTTGTGATGTTGTTGTAAGCAACATTGTTGTCTCATTTGTGATGCCATTTCCATTTCAAGTCTATGATGATGAACATTTGTTCATCTGATACCTACAGGTTTTATGATATTGTTCGCTTCATTACTCTGCTGACATGTGATACAATGGAAGGTTGTGACGATAACTAACAATCTTGTTGGTTGATTTGGCGTGGCAATCGTTTTCGGTTAGCAGCCGTAGCTGAAAGCCTAATCTGAGCCCAATCCATTACACGCGCAACGCGCATAGTTGGATATCAACTAGTTACAATCAAAAGAACATATTATCTTGTAGGTATTGCAAAATTAAGTGTAAATCATATTTTATGCATCATGAAAAAAGTATGAAACAGTTAGATATGTTACAATTACCGGAAATTTTTGTTATCTTGTAAATAAATGTTACTAGTTATTATAAGTACTCTCAACACAAAAAATAAACATAAACTTTTTATTAATCAAACACTTTGGATTACAATACAAAAACACATGTTCCTTAGGAAATATGTTTAATAGATGTCTTTTAAAATATATTTCAGGCCTCTCGTATATAGTCTAGGGTATAATAATCTAAGCAGTTTGTACTATGAATTTAACCAAGTACCTAAAACAATAGTTGAAACAAAAGTGTGAAGAGCTGAAAATGCAAAAAATCTTCAACTTGAGGTGTGTGAAACATATATCATGTAGCAACTTGCACAAGGCACTTCAGCCTTGTATTTATACTAGTGACGGATTCAGAAATTTTCATGAGTGTGGGCAAAAACTAATTTGATCAAATAGGCAGGCTAAACGGGTCGGTTAAAACACGTTGAATTAAATCAGTCTAACGAGTTGATATATTAGTATCTAATTCCATGACGCAAACAAGAACAATGGTTTAGGTTCTAACTTCTACCAACGTAATAAGACCCAGAGTCATTTTTTGATATGTGATTTAGAGAAGCAAATCAGGATTCTAAAATTACAGTGTCATGTTGCGAAACTATGATGTATATGGTGTTTTGTCATAATGGTATTGAGATATAAAAATTATTCTAAAGGCTTATATTACCCACAAACAATAGTTCAAAACCAGTTTTTTAAAATCGAACAATTTATATTTCAAATGAACAATATTACATTATATAGATGGAAAATTAAATTAGGTTAACTTATAGGGAAAAAAATTTAACATGTACTACAAAACAAATTTGGTTAAAGACTCAAAAGTAAAGACTAAATGGTACTCTCAAAAAGGCAATTGAAAACGTCAAAATCCAATCGAAATCAAATCTCATCCTGCTTAAGAAATCTTGGTATAGCTATTTTTTTGTTCTTTTGAACAACAATTCTTAGGTTTTCTAAGATAAATACACCATAACATGCATGATTTGAACCCTAATCTTTTGGTTGCATGATATACCACTGAACTATCTAGGTATCCTTGGACCTAAGACTATGAATATTTGGTTCATTTATGCAATTAGAATTCTCAAAAGAACCTCTTGTCTAATCTTCATTCTCTTCAGCCTCAATACACGAGAAGATGAAAGTTGAAGTCCATTTAAGTATTTTGAGCCTTTGAGGGGCCTCGAAGGGATTCTCAAAGTTAAATGGTATATGTTTAATTGTGGAGGGGACTAGAAACTTTTTGTAATAAAATTACATTAGTGGTGATTAGTTTGTGGGGGCCTTGCCCTCTCTCACCCCGATTACCATTCCAACTGATTTATACCGTAAATTCTAAAATTGTTACAGCTTAGTCAATCCAAGAGTCATTACATTAACAGTGAGTTAATGTTAGATTAATGGTGACTTAGTGCTTAGAGATTCATAGACGAGCATCAGCTAACCAACTACTAGAAAGTATTGTAAATTTTGGAGTCGTTACAACTTAGTTAGGCCAAGAATCATTACGTTAACACTAGCAAAACCTTGGCACTAACCATTAGCAGTTGATACATACGCCGAACAATTTAAAAATACTAAAGGCGGTTCTTAAGTGGCTCGTGGCGATGCGAGCGTGCGAAGTGCACCATCATTCTCTTTGAGATAATTAATGATTCATCAAACTTAATTGTTCACAATTGTATGTTTCAAATACTCAACTTTAAGCATTGATATCTTATTAATCTTATCTTTGTTTAGACATGATTTAATTCGTTGTGATCCTCTTATATCATATAATATAAATCCACTAAAATATAATTATATTATTAACAAATACTAATTATTCTTAGTGTTCAAAGTTAGTGTATGAAGTTTCAACAAAGACATAAATCAATTAAATCTTGTAAAATAATAGCTCAACGCATACCTAGAGAGAATATAAGCTCCTAAATCCTAATCCTTGTGTATTAAAAGGACCCAATACTTTTCCGCACCTTTCTTTACTTGCTTTATGTAATTACGTTCTCAAAAGATAATGTATAATGCAACATCTGACTTAAATTACACCACTTAAACTTAACAACAAAATGCATCACCCCAAATAAACCTTATGTCCAAAATAGAGAATTAAAACCATACCCAACTCTAACATTTTTTTCGAGTTCATACCAAACATAGTTTTTAGTATAGTTTCCGGCGCTAGTCGCATCCTTGCACCAAGCCTCGCAACATCTATATCAATATCTAAAACAAATGTTTCCATATTCAAAATACTTCAACCAGCATATTGAATACATGAGAGTCCACATTACCTATGTTTTAACTTGTGCATCTCCTAAAAGATTACAAACTCAACAATTTAATTACAAACTCAACATTTAATAACAAACTATGAAATAAACAACAAGGGTATAATCATTTTCTTCAAATAAGATTATCAAAATGTTACTTTCAATGATGAAAAGCTAATTAAACTTTAGAATGTTTTAAGAGGCGGAAGCTGCATTTGTGAGTGTAGATCACTTTATGGTGTGCAAGTGCCCCTAAACCACAAAACATATATGTTATTCATACATGCGAACTAAGCAATAGCGGTAAGCGGGCTTCTTGATTACAACCTTCGTATGTTAGGTTTCTTAAGTAAGAAGTATCACTAATGAACTAGATATTTTTTCTATTTAACAGTCACGTTGTGTTTTACGTTTCGTTCTAATTTATACACATTAATGCACCGTAACACACGTGCATAGTTTTTACATTTTTACATATAGTTTCGTTCAATTTTATTTATTTTGTTTTACGAGTTTTTTCAGTGTTGATGGTCCCTAGCAACAGTGTGACATTAATGTTATTTAGAATGACTTTACGCCCCCATCGCAACGCGTAAGGCTTGAATACTGGTTGTAAAGTTTATAAAATATTGGAAAAAATATTAGATTGTTATGTAGGTAATATGTTTGGTAAAAACTAAAAAGTGACAATTTACATGATCCATCCTTCAAAAATTTGTAAACTTTTATCAAGCATCCCGTTAAGTACAAGGGATATTCTAATACTTTCATCACCAATTGGGGATTTTGTATGTAAAGATCACGGTAGCTGCAGATTTACAATAATCCAAAAGATTAACAACCAACTTCCCCTTAAACCACCATTTCGATTTCCGATCGATCTACATCACTCTCTTCATCGTTGATCATTGATACACAGATCGATCCAACAACAACAACAACAACAAATCAACAGTAAGAATGAACGTCGGAGGAGTGATTCCCACCGGTGGTGGAGAAAACACCGATCTCAAATCATCATCACTTTCCGAATGGACACACACAGTCTCCCGGCGGTACCAACACCTCCTCGACAAGTCAACGCCGCACGTTCTCCACCGGTGGATCGGTTTCGCCGTCGTCGTCTTCATCTACGCTCTTCGTGTCTACTTCGTTCAAGGCTTCTACATCGTGACGTACGGCCTCGGAATCTACATCCTTCAGCTGTTTCTCGCTTTTCTCTCGCCTCAGGTCGATCCGGAGCTGCAAGATGGTCCGTCGTTGCCTACTCGTGGATCGGAGGAGTTTCGCCCCTTTGTTCGTCGGCTTCCGGAGTTTAAGTTCTGGTGAGTCGATTTCACTTCGTATGTTGGTAATTGATTGATGATTGTATGTGGTTAAGCGATGGATTGTTGCGATCGTAGATCTGGATTGAATTGGCTCTGCAGTTTTAAATCGTTGATTATAGTTTTATGATTATGATCTAGAAACCCTAGCTTAGGTTAAGGTGCTTGATTTGGGTGAGTAATGGTAGTGTAAAGTGTTATTGTGGTTTATGGAGATCAAAATATTGACATTCAATTCAGTATCAGCTAGTTGGCCAATTGGGCCCTAAATCTAGAATGAATAAGTCTCTAAACTATATAATTGAATGCAAGATCTTAAGAATGTGGTGGTGTATATATTCCTCTTCACCACAAGGTGATAATATGTAGTAAGTTTCAATCAGGGGTGATGAGGATATAAAGTTATTAGGTTATGTTATTGATAAAGGAATAAAGCTATTCGTCTACCAGTAAGGAAAATTATCAGTTTTGGAACCAATGCAGCATGAGTATTTCAAGATGGATTTTGGACAGCAATACAGCTATTCGTCTACCAGTAAGGAAAATTATCAGTTTTGGAACCAATGCAGCATGAGTATTTCAAGATGGATTTTGGACAGCAATGAAAAAGCTTGGTGGGGCAAGCATGTCTAGAATGTTAAGTTTGGTTCTGAACATAATAACATTTTGTTAATCAGGGGGTTTGGGCTCTTATGAAAGATAATGAGAAGTTCATTACCTGGTTGAGTACAATTTCAATGGTGTCACATGTCAAAATTGTTGAGCCTTTGAGATAGGTAAACTACAAATGTAGCTTAATTTGACTCCCAAGTTTAACCTTTTCTTGTATGTACCTTTTAGTTTTATTAAATATTAGGCTAAGGCAATGGCTATTGAGGATTCATATTGCTTTAGAGTTCAGACTATAATATTAAAGCAAATGTTGCTCACTAGAGATGGAAAAAATGGGCATGTCAAGTGGGTTTTGGTAATAGTACCAAACAGGTTCAGGTTAAAACTAGTAATTATTTGTACGTGCCAAACCAGGATCGGGTCAGGTTGAGCCAAAAACACCTTGTTTTAGATATTTAGTCGAATATATGGTTACATAAAGTATATTATTACAACAATAGTAATCTAGTTTCCTGAACAGATATAATTAACAGGGTGTGTGATTTAATAATACAATTTGGGCAAGTATCAACCATTTTGACTCAATTAAACTGTTTCCTTTTTAGCTCCTCTACTATTTAACCATTTGATTCATTCGAAATAAGTTATCAAAAACCTCTTTATAAGTAGGCGTATCGTAATAGCCAGCGGTACTGCTTATGCCTATTAATGTCTACAACCAGCTTTACACTTATGCAACAATATTTGTATATCTGTTTAGAAGCAATGCACTTATTTTGCTTGCCAATGAATAATTAACAAAAAGTAATGATATTGTTCTTTTCAGGTACTCACTTACAAAAGCCTTCTGCATGGCTTTTGTGCTCACATTTTTCGGTATGTTTGATGTGCCTGTATTTTGGCCAATTTTACTATTCTATTGGCTTGTACTGTTCGTCTCAACAATGAAGAGGCAGATAATGCACATGATTAAATACAGATATGTTCCCTTCACCTTTGGCAAACGGGTAGCTACAGAATCCCTTTTTAAGATTTTAAATTTATTTATTATATATAAAAAAATTCCCTCTTTTTTTATGTAATCAAGTTTCGCAAATCTGTTTGCAGAAATACACGGGAAAGAAAGCCACAGTGGTTGATGATGCAACATCTAGCAGGCCTTGAAGTTTTGGTGAGTTAACTTGAAATATTGATTTGCTGAAATTCTTTTCATTTCTCAAAATTTCCGGAGAAACCTGTGACGAAGGATCTTGTTTAGGGGTCCCGGGATATGTGAAATCCCATCAGCCCACTTCTATTTGTGATGACAGAAAAGTGTATTATTTATTTTACTAACTTTTCCTGTAATACTTTGTAGTTCTGTTTTAAAATTTTGACCTATGCACACCTGGGATCGCCTTTTTAAAGTTAATTAGTAACTTCTTCTTAAAGCAATCATCTTTTACTACTTTCATATGGTATCTCCCGTCATTGTTTCCTTTCTCATATTTGTTTGCCATACAAAGAGCGTCTTGTTTTTTGTTTAAACAAACGGGTCAAATGGGTTTGAAAAGAGGTATCTCTAGTCTCTAGAGTTTAAATATTGATCCATTTATTTATAAGTGGGTTGATTTGAGTTATGTTCCATATCAAATGGATCATATGGGTTGACTTTGCTAAAAGCAACCCAAAATATACCTTGTATTTATATTCTATAATACCTCATACATCCTTTCAATAAACTTTTTTTTGATTATTATTATAGTCTTATTTGACATGCTATTGAAGTATCTATGAATTCTTATTTTTCCACTTATACAAAGAACCAATCTTTTATGTACCGTCGACCCAAAACCGATAACCACAAACCAAGACCCAAAAGATGTTCTGTTGGGTTGGGTTCAGCGGTCCAAGCCGTGTCATGCATTTTCTTAGAAAGAGAGATGATGGTGGTTTTTTATTTACTCATATTTGTGGACCTTTGGTGTGATGGGAATGGATGGGATAATTGGGAGTTTTGGGACCATGTAAAGATATGAGAATTTAAATGCAAAAAGGATGATATTATTATGTGGAATGGAGTGGCACCATTGGAGATTGATATTACAGCATTGTCCTGTTGTATGTGTCCCTAGAGAAGGCAATAGTTATTATTGGTGTGGTGGGGAGACCATGCCATTGGCACTGGGTGACCATATGGGCTAGCTTGTTAGGTGCCCTGACCTTACCCTCCATTTTGATTTGTACTTGTCACTCTTTCCTTATCTCATATTCCTTTTTGCTAGTTTACATAATTCCTCACTTTTTACATTCAAGGTATTCATTTTTGAATTTTGAATCTTTAATAAGATGCTTCAAAAATATTGATAAAATTATAATAGTTTCATCTGTAAGATGCCCAGTGACTTATAAAAACCTATTCGTATTGTTACGTTCTAATACATTACTGATTTTTCGGTTGATTCGTATCTAACGGGCATCTTAATGCTACTTGTGGAGTCGTCAAACTAGTAATTGCAATATATTTGAGAGAATGGGTATGATTTAGCTTTAGAAAAGATCTCTCTTTTTCGGATATTCAAATGTTGAATATGACAAAAGCATGGACTGAGATTACCTGCTGCTATCATTATAAATGATAACATAACACTTGTATGGATAAATTCAAGAGTTTAAGGTCGTCTTTAGCGATACAAACAACGAAATGCATACTATCATGATAACTTCGAGTCCTGTGTGATCAAATTCCATAGTGTGATGAATGCAGTTGATGAGATTAATATCTTATCCATGTGATCTAGTTATGGAAATGAGGACCGTTAAACTTCAACTTGATATAAACCATGACACTTTGAAGGAAAATAGAAGTTTTGTAAACTTATCATTTAACTTCCGTAGTGACGTAAAAACAAGAAAATATCTTTTATGAAGCTAACACTGATCTTGGCTGTTATAACCAGTCTTCTTGTAAATTGTAATACTACTTTTTTCATTAAGCTTGTAACACTAGATTTACGAAATCCAATTTGTGATATTTGAGTAATCCTCTAAGTTTATCATAGAAAAAAACGAGAAAAAATAACGCTTGCCTATATTATGAATGAAAATATAGCAATTAAGCTTCTAATTTATGAACTATACCATAAAAAAATGAAATTTATTTATCATTTTTTAATAAAATTATATTTTCTAAATTTAAATTTATAAAAGTTTCACCTATCAATAATTTCATAGACAAGTCATTGATAGTTAGTGGCCAATTGACACCCAACTATTTTTCAAAGATTATATAAAACTAATATCACGAATAAAAATTTATTATCTTCCTTTTATCTTATAATACTATAATAAATATATCACAGTTTATAACTAATATTATAGTAGTATCTTTTTTGATCGCATAATAAAAGCAAGTTTTTTTTTCAAAAAAAAGATCTAATTAACACTTAATTCTACGTTATTATTCATAATGAGATTTGAATGATCGATCTTTTAAAGAGGGCGGTTATTTTTAATTTCTGATTACCATTGGCTAAAGATAGTTGGTTGTTAAAAGTGAGTAAACATAAATCCAACATAACTTAATTTTTTTCTTGATAATAATTAATAATAACGTTTGATTAGACACACCAGATATTTTACAACATATCTATATCTATATCTTTATACTATAATAAAAAAATATTTTGAGTTGCCACTTGTCACAATATTAAACCTTCTAAATCTCATTTTCCGTTTCTCTCATACTAAATGCTTACATTAACTACTAATTATATTATTTAATTGTTTTTATATTAAAATAGTTTTTTAATAAATTAAGAAAAAGTTTTTTTATAAA
>BJCM01066929.1:0-11850 GCA_018326385.1 Flaveria bidentis | reverse complement strand
TATATATATATATCACAGATTATTTCTTAAATAAAGTTAACAAAGACTAAGATACAAAACATGCTGACTTTGTGTAATCTCATTTTGTAGGTTTTAAGTGTACTTTCAATGTCTCTTCTTACTGTCCAAAAACTGTCAGATTTCTCCCCAATGTTCTTCCTAAAAGTGATGCAGGTATGTTTAGATAGGGGTTGGGTAGACATACGCCGTTATATTTTTAGTCTACCCGTGAAAACATCAAATTAAATGAGAATATTATTAACGTGACAAGTTCAACGGGGATGCAAAGTAAAAATTGAGAGATATGCATGCATGTTTAGCACAAGTCTGTATTTTTACTTGTTTCACCCGTTCAATTTGTTACGTTAGTATTTCAAGCCCTCCATTTTTCACTCTAAAAGGCAATATATTCCAGTGATTTGACGTTCTCAAGGGCAAAAAGAAATTTTAAGGGTATGTTTAGCCAACCCGATTTGGATTTAACCTTCAAGTGTCAACTATTACAATGTTTTTGTTCTTCTTAAACAATAATCTTCTTATCTTCTGTTTGTGTTTACTGCTTTCAGGCTCTTGTTAGAGGCATGTTCATGCAAATGTATGTCTGTGGATTCAATCAGATATGTGATATAGAGCTCGACAAGGTTTGGAGACAAAAACTTCAATTTCAACTCGACATCTGCGTTTATATTATTTTTAAGGGTTGTGTTAAACGTACCCCTTCACTTGTCATATCAGTAATATTCCACATTTTAACGAAAATAATAAGTTCATCTGATATTTTCAGAACTATTGCTTACAGAATAATGAATCTTTCAGGTTAACAAGCCATCTCTGCCATTAGCCGCCGGAGAACTATCTATGACAACTGCTATCATCGTGTCTTCATTATCAGCGATCATGGTATTGTATAATTGATTGATGAACCTGTTTAAAGTTGTAGTATGATCATCAATACGAAACAATCATATATGATCCCCTTTGGAACAGATCTATTGGGTAAATCACCATTGGTATTCCCTCATTGTGTCGATACAACATATGGTCACCCTCATCTCAAAACACACCCAAAGAACCAAAAATACCTTACGGTCGAGTAAATATGATCTTAAACCAGTTAAAGAGATAAACCACGAATAACTTATAACTTATGGATTCCCTCATTGTTTTGAATGCAGAGCTTGTCAACAGCATGGTTCGTTGGTTCTGCGCCATTGTTTTGGGGATTCGTCGGGTGGTTTGTGGTTGGGACTGCATATTCAGCCAATGTGGTGAGGTTTCAATTATAACTTATGGATTCAGTGACTCTAAACTATGGATTTAGGAATCAGTTATAACTATGGATTTAGTAACTCTTTTAAATAAAATTTTATTGTGTTTCTGTCATTCCAGCTGCCCTTACTTCGATGGAAGAGGTTTCCTTTCACAGCAGCTTTTTACATGCTAATTGCTAGAGCACTGGTTGTTCCGATAGGATATTACTTGCATATGCAGGTCTCTTTTTCCTACTTCTATCTGTGTTCTTATGTTGTTCAGGAAAAAATAAGTAATTTTGCACTATATTACAAAAAAAAATTTAAGAAAAAACAGGCTTTTATAAAGTGAAACAACCCTTAAACATGCGTTTAAACGGCCTTTAACAGACGTTTAAATTGCAGAACTGGTAGATTTTAGGCATTTTTTAATTGAAAGAATAAATGTCAATTAAATCACTAGCGAGTTTAGTAATAACAGTGTGCATTTATCTTACACAAGGAAAAATTGTAAGAAAAATTAATGTACTAGAGGAGTACAATATTTGCAGGGGCATTGCTTTATGCACCAATTAATGAAATGAAAATGTGCAGAATTATATCAATGGAGCATCCAGTTTACTTTCAAGGCCATTATTATTTGCTGTTGGAATGCTTAGTGCCTTCTCAGTCTCAACAATATTCTTCAAGGTAAAAACCATTTTTTTCTGAGCTTCAAAATATTTGTAATCTTGAAGTAGTAAGTTAAATCTATTCCTCATTATGCGAAAATTAGCCTTTTCATGTCACTAATTTCATTATTCATTTGGTAGGACATCCCGGATATGGAGGGAGATCGAAAGCATGGAATTAAGTCGCTTGCTTTACATTTGGGTTAAACTCGGGTTAGCTTTTACATTCTTTCATTCTTCATAAAACAGAAAAGTATATAATTGAGGATTAGATATTAAGGATTGTTCGGATGAATTAAAACTTTGCAGATGTACTGGACTTGCATTTGGATTCTTGAAATCGCTTATGTTGCTTCTGCTTTTGTGGGAGCAACTTCATCCGTCACTTGGAGCAAATATGAAACAGTAAGTCATGAATCTATGTCATGATCAAACCAATTTAAACTTGTTAACTAAACATTTACAGTAGTAATAATCTTTCCATCACTTTAGAAAGTTCCATTTCAAAAATCAAACTTATATACCAAATGGTCTGATACGAATAATAATCAAAAACATTATGAATTTTAAAATATATGCATGTGTAAGGTAACGCACACAAATGAGCACACATAGATGTAAGGCAAATATTTCAACCAGTTTGTAGCGCGATATCTGTTTGAGAGACAATTTTACATGTGGGAAGAGGAACTTTTAACCGGATCAGATCACAAGAGTAGAACATTTGGGTAATGATAACATTTTTTATGTGTAGATCATCAGTCATCTTGTAATGGCAACAATACTTTGGATACGTGCTAAATCAGTAGATTTGAAGAACATGGACGCGGTTCAATCCATGTATATGTTCCTTTGGCAGGATATTTTCACTACCATTTGTATCAGTTTTCGTGTTATAGATTATTGAAGTAACATAAGTGTCTTATATGTTGCAGCTCTTCTATGCTGAATATGGCCTTATCTCGCTTGTACGATGAACTAATAATCTTCCAACTAATTAAGAACATACGCCATACGAATAAAGTAAATCATTGCGAGGACCAATTTTTATTGTGAACTTCCAGATCAAGGTTCCAAGAAATAACAATACCCTATACTAGTTTTTCTTTTCTTTTTTTTCATTTCTTTGTAATTTGGGTAATACATTACTATGTCTTGAATGAGTCCATGAAATGTGCACATCTTCAAATGGACCATGAAAGCATTGAAATATTAAGTTAGATGTTACTTTCTGGAAATTAAGATTATATCAAAGGTCTATCACAGTGCCAAATGTCAAGTATATGATTTTTGTTATAACTTGTGTTTGTTGTGGGAATTTTGTATGTCATAATCAAGAATAATATTGTAATGCATCTCCAATATACTACCAAAAAGATTCCTCTCAAGTTAAACAAAAATACATGTAGAACAGAGAATCAATTTTAAATATACAACCTACATATTAAAAAAAAACATTTAGAGCCTTTACTTCCACTGTTCATAGTAGTCTTAACTTCTCATTAAGCCTTTCAATTATAATGTAGTGAAGAGTCTATTGAGTGGAGTCCATTAATTTCACTTTGTATTTGCAGATTAGTGTTGCTTTTAAATATGTACTTAACATGATCGAATCCTTGAAGCAATGAATAAAATAGCTTAACACTCAAGTATTATCTCAACTCTCATGGTATCAGATCCATTGTTACCCTATACCTAATCTCAAAATTTATCTTCTATAACAATACGATAAAGTTTTTATTTTTATCTGTCATAATATAAATCAAAAAAGAAAAAGCAGATGTGAACTGTCTTATTCTCTAAACAAGCGGCTTTGGGTGTTTTTTAACACCCTAATTCTTTTGCTTTAGTACCATGAAATAAAATAGGAAAACTGACCACACACGTCAATTATGGCAAGTATTTCTTCCACAAATCTATCATCAAGTGGATGAAACTCATTTTCTATCAAAAACTTATTAAGCATTGCCTCTAATCAAGTTAACGGTGTAAAGGGTTTAAGTTGGAAACACTAGATAGTTACAATACTCAAAGCCATGGGTCTACTAAAGCACATTAATTCAAACACACCTCCACCTTATGCCGTACCTCATGAGTTTCGTATTCGTTGAATCAACACCACTTTGGACCCACCATCACCCATCTTGCAATTGGAACTTCTTCCACTTTACAATTAACGGAAAATTATTAAAATTATCATAATCTTCAATGGTCATTTTCAATGAAATCCCAGTTACATACTTAATTTCAACTATTTGAAACAAGAAAGATATCAGACCATTGAGTAGTATCTTAGTTCGCTTTTACAAGAACAAAGTAGATGTTCAACGTTGTGGCAACTACCGGGAAATTAAGCTACTAAGACATGAGGAGTGGTGTATAACAAAAGGTTCCCAAGAAGATTATAGGAGAATTTTTATAGTATTGCATTTTACCAACTATGTTATAAGGAACAAATAGTTGGCCCACCAAGAACAAAAACGCAAAAGATGGAAATAACAGAAGTGAGAATGATGTGATAGATGTATCATATAAGAAATGAAATTTTCTAGGAAATTTAGGGCAGGCTTGTATTTTGGATAAAATCATGGATAAGAGAAAAGCACACAGGCGACGGCACTAGTATGTGTTAAGGTGTGAAGGCCTTTGGGTTTTCGAATGGAGTTATGTGCTTGGTCTATTGAAGTTTCTTTAAACCCTAATTATTCTTATATATAGAGCATGTCATTGTATTGTAATCTTGTCCCTTGAGCTTAATAAAATACCTAGTTGCAGAGAGTGGACGTGGGTCATCTTGACCGAACCACTATAAAGTCTCGTGTTCTTATCGCTTTCGTGTGTGTGCGTATAACAGTGTGTTTATTTTATTGTGTAAAAATGCCTAACTAGTATAAAAGCATCAGGCTCTTGATTGTTGTTGAAGATTTTCACTATCGTCACCATCTAGGGTTTCTCCCACTGTCACCATTGTCACACCCCGACCGACGACGGAATCATCCGGGCGGATGAATGGGAGACGATTGCTCATAGCACATGGAACTAATTAAGGTGAAATAATATTAAATGTCATTATTCATTAAACATTACAAGACAAATAAGTAATTACAAAACAATCCAGATACAACCATTAACATAAGACTTTCATTTAATTTAGGTCCAAGTCCTATATGAGCACAAGAAGATCTTCAAGCATCAAACCTGAAGCATGTTAAAAATAAAGGGTCAACTATAAAGTTGGTGAGTTCCCATGATTTAAACACACGCATATATGTATATATATAAAAGGGTTACAAGTAGCAATTCATGTCCATGGTTACGAGTTAGCAAGCTTATAGAACACATACGATTACAACCAAACCTCGACTTGATTACAAGTATATAAGATTGGCTAAGTGTACTTGATTCCCATGATGAACAAGCATACATCATTAGGAGTCGGCAATACATCGACTTTAGCACCAAATAGGCTTGTCAGACCCAAAGATCTTAAGATGTCGTCAGGCTAGCAATAGTTAATGATTGTAAACAAAATATGTATCTCATATAAGACTTACAATAACACAAATAACCATGACAAAAAGGTAAAGATGAATTGCATGTGCATTTACAAGTATCAAGATGTTTACAAGTGTAAGTTCATAAGGTTAACATGTTTCACCCCAAAAGACGTGAAATAAAGTAAAAATGGGCATGGAGAACTCACATGGAAAACTCACAAGATGTAAATAATATGATAATAAGATTGTAGACGAGGCTCCAACGATTTCTTTTACAAGTTGCCTAAACGTATGATTCCAAGATTAAGTTCAATAATAAGATTATCAATTAGACATAAACTAGGGTTTCAATTGTGATTTGGGGGTTTAAATAATTAAATAAAATAATAAATCGTTTGTGTTTTGGTTTAATAAAGATAATATAAATCAATTAAGTCCAAAAATAATTAAAAGGGTCTCAACAATTTAAGTTATTGATTTAATAGAAATTAAGTATAATATGTGAAAAGAAATAATTAATTTAATAATTAATTATTTGATAAAGAGAATTTATTAAATACTTATTTAAATGACTTTAAAATTATCTAAAATCATTTTATAAAGTTTTGAACTTTTAAAATTATTTATTATAAAAATCTTAAAATACAAGATTTTAGTAATAAAAATGAAGTATAATATATTTTTATAGGTTTTAAGAGTTTAAATAAAAGTTAAAAAATATTAACTAAATATGATATAACATGATTAAATGGAAAATTAATTATTTAAATATTTATTTAAATAATCATTTATATGACTAAACATTTAAAGTATTTATAATATGTAGGTTTGAAGTGTTTTGAAATAATCCAAGTTTGGACTATAATATATTTGTAATATATAAAAGACTTAATAATGTTTTTATAACCTTTTTATTATTTAAAAGTTTATTAAATTTATGAGTTATAAGTTTATAAAATCTTTAAAAACTTAATTTAATAATTTCTGAAATATTTTAGTTAATAAGGTAATTATAATTCTAACTAAACAATATATTAAAACTTTATGTAATAAAAAAACTAAAATAAACTAATGATTAAAAGGGATGAGGGCCCCCGGGTTCGAATTCGGGACCTCAAGTTCACACAACACGCACATTACCAGTAAACCAAGGCCTTAGCCGCGTTAGGAAACAGTTTTTAAATTATAAAAACACGGTTTCATGAAAGACCCCAAAACATAAGAACTCTATATTCGATTTGAGCCTAATTGAAGATGAATTCCTAGTTTTTGATACCGATTACCATGGGGCTTTTATTCCCCATGTAAAATCGAGCAACAACATAGTTTCAATTACCCGAATCAAACTGTGGAGCACAAGAATGAATGAAGAACAGGTCGCGGCCAAACGCGATTTCGTTCGATGTGCAACAGTTGATAATAATCCAATTGATTGTGCAGAAAGCTTCTAATAAACCCCGAGATCAAAAGCCCTCATTCAATTTTGGTTTATGATGACCAGGTGACAAAGTTCGAATAGAGGTCGGTTCGCGATGAACTTGAATTGTTGAAGGTGATGTTTGTGTTGGTTTTAGGTGAAATTGTAAGTTGTGAACATTTAGGAACACTTAGATGATTGATTAGATGAGTTTAATTAGGTTATTATTAGGATTTAACGGTCGATCGGTTATGGAATTAAAGGTTTCAGTTTATTCAATCGAATGGTTTTTGTAACCGGTGATTAAACACAATTAAATGGTACGTTTAAGTTCGAGACAGGTTCACGAAATGATTTGGAGCGGTTTGGGGTTGGTATTCGAACAATTTGAGCTATTTGGGCCTCGCCGGAGCTTGGCCGGAGTTGGCCAAAAAAACGAGGGTAATGAGGGTGGGGGTTTGGGTTTATTTCAAATTTACATAGTTAGTCCCTGTGGTTGCATTCTTATCATTTTATTTAAGACGCTTGTTAATTAAGTTTCAAAAATGACATTTATTCCCCTTAACTATTAAAACACTCATTTATTTATTTAATAACAAATAATTTATATAACTTATATAATTTATAACTTTAAATGAATCTTTTAAGTAACATCTTGTAGTTTAATTAGGTGTTTTAATGGTTAACACTTATAATTAACATTTGAAATTTACAAAATAGTAAATTTTTATGAAGTATAACTATTATTATAAATTCATGTAACGATAAACTATTTGAAATTTTTAGTAGTTAAATTCATAGTAATGATTATATAAAATATTTGTGGCGTTTGATCATCTAAATAATAACATACTTAAATAATGAATCTTACCATTCTGAGAAAGTTTCATAATGATTTTGGGTTTATAATTGGAAAAATAGCGGATGTTACAACCATCTATGGTTTCTATCGCCGCCGCCACCTAGGGTTTCTGCCGACGCCTAGGGTTGTTCTTGCCACCGCCACAATCGTCTATGGCTGCCGCCACCGCCACAACAATCGTCTATGGTTTTGCGCCTGCCTAGGGATTTGGTTGGAAGTACGGGATTTGGTTTGTCTATCCTTTGTTGACTAGTTATCAATTATTCAGCGTGCCTGTTTTCGTTTGTTTTTTATTTTTGTCTCTAGTTTGCTATTATGGTTGATAACGAGAAGACTATGATTGAAAAGCTCAATGGCACTAATTTTGGTTGGTGGAAAATGCAAATAGAGGCATTACTATGTCAAAAGGATTTGGATATGGTACTGGAAAAAAACCGGAGAGTATGGAGAAAGCTAAGGGCAGTTTGGAATTCCAAGGACAAGAAAGCGAGAGCATTTATTATGTTATCTTTAATGAAGAGCGTTGCTTTTAACACCAGGAAAGAAACCACGGCAAGTGGTATGATGTTGGTTTTGTCAAATATGTATGAAAAGCCATTTGTAGCTAACAAGGTGTTCTTGATGAAGGAATTGTTCATGACGAGAATAAAAGAGGGAAGCTTAGTCACTTCCCAAATTAATGATCTGATGTCTATTTTTATTAGATTAGAATCAGTGCGAATAAAATTTGATAATGAGACTCAAGCCTTGGTGTTGTTATCTTCACTACCTGATAGTTTGTCTAGGCCTGTGACAGCTGTTACAAACTCTATGGGGGTTAAATATATAACATTTGAAAAAATCCAAGACATTATGATAGGTGAAGACACACATCTGAAAAGTGCAAATATTAGATCATCTTCAAAGGTGTTACATGTTCGCAGGGGAAAGGAAAATAGCAGAGGTGGTGGGAGTCAAGTTTGGTAGTGGTAAATTGAGGGTAATCAATGGTGACTACATGGAACTTGAAGAATGTCAAGGTGATTCCACGTTTGAAGAAGAAATTAAATCTGTTAGTAAATTGAATGAACAAGGATTGGAAGTCAAGTTTGGTAGTGGTAAATTGAGGGTAATCAATGGGAACCGGGTGAGCATTCGTGGTGATAACCATGGGTCATTGTACATGGTGGAGGTACCAGCTGAGGGACTGATCAACCCGGTTAAGAAAGTCAAAGTCGGTTTCGCTAAATCTGTTGCTAAGATAGTTCATTTTGCAAACATGAAGTCTAAATCAAAGGTCATAAGTCAAAAGTAGTTAGAGGATTTTATGAAAGTGGGAGCATGGAGCATGTTCCGGCTACAGTCAAGAAGAATCGTTGGGTTTTGAAGACTACGACTGGAAAAATCTCTCCTAGTGATTGTTTGCTGAATTTATAGAGTGTTAGTAGTTCTCGATGTATCTCAAAATCTGATGGATCGTGTAAATCAGTTGAGATAGAGGATGTTTACAAGATAGTCTATATTATCAACACAGTCAAAGTCAACGCCGCGGTTAAAGTCAACGTGAAAGTCAAACCCGACATGTTCGAGACGAAGAACCGAGACGAAACGTTGAAACTTTAGGTGACTAGGAGTTTTATTGTAATAAATATATTTTGTGTCAACAAAATAAATTTAAATATGTTTTAGTCATTTTTATATTTTATATGTAATTTTCATAAAATAGTCTGAGTCTAGGGAGTTAAGTGCAATTAGTGAATATTATTCTAGACTATAAATAGGTTAACTATAATTAGGATTAGGCTAATGGTTGAATGACCATTTGATTGGATTTTCACTTTGTACAAATCATATGCAATCAAGTTAGATCAAAGGGGATTTATTGTGTTCATCATTGTTTGATCTATTATCTTCATAATATTTGATTCAAGTGTGTTTCCTGGGTTAAAATTTTGGTATCATAGCCATTTTGGATCAAATACATTGAAGATTTGAATAATTTGTTGCTGATTTTTTGAAGATTTATAAAGATATTTAGAGAGAGAAACTAGGGTTTCTAGAGAGAGAAAGTAGATCTGAATTTCAAAAAGCACAATCATTTCATCAAATCTACAATAATCTATTACAAATTTGAAGACATACAACATAAATTTCTGACATACAACATATATTTTACAAGAAATTGAAAAAAAAATTCAGATCTGAAAAAGTTTCTCTTACACACACTAGTGTGTGTGTGTTCTTGGAGCTTCAGCATCTTTATCCATCGAATTTAGTACCATTCTGAACGAAAGTTCAAAGTTTCCGGCGAAATTACAGTTTTGTCCGACGAAACTCCGGCGAAACTGCAACTCCGGTGAAACTATTCTGGCGAAACTATCAAATTCCGGCGAAACTGCAAATTTTCCGACGATACTATAAAAACCTGCAAAATTATAAAATTCAAACTGCGAAAATATTAAAATCTTGCTACAAAATTAATAGTAACTGCTGCTAAATTAAAAAAATAAGACACCACATAAAGCACCATTTGACTCACAATAAACACCATCAACATCAACAAACAATCCATTGATGTCATTGAGAACAGAAACAACACTAGCTAATTGACACACAATGATTAGGTATAGGAACCCTAGGATGAATAATATCAGGATGATGATCGTAAGCACTAAGCTGAAGGTTGTGAAACCGAATATCGCTCTGCAAATCGCCATAACGATGCTGACGAATGCATCATAGATGAATTGCGCGATGTAGATGAAGGCAAAAGTGATATAAAGCATGGCCCTGACCCACTAAAGCTTTTTTAAACCCAAATTATTCTTATATATAGAGCATGTAATTGTATTGTAATCTTGTCAATTGAATTTAATAAAATACCTAGTTGCAAAGAATGAACGTGAGTCATCTTGACCGACCCACTATAAATTCTCGTGCTCTTATTGCTTTCGTGTGCGTGCATATAACAATATGTTTATTTTCGCTGTGTAAAAATACCTAACAGTATGAACCGTGATAACCATCTTAGTGATGGGGAGAAGAGCACAAGCGAACCCAAATAGTCTTGAGATAAGCAGATTAAACAGAATTTGCTTGACTTGCAACTCTATGCAGACATGATTAGGGGGATAGAAGATTCTAGAGACATAAAATTAAAGTTTTGTAATTTTAAAAGAGTTAATAGAGTTGTCTTAGTTTTATAAGGACTTAATTTTCCTATATTTTTAGTTTTCTTAGCCTTAGTTGTGCATTCTTGCGTTCTTAGCGTATATATTTGTTTGAACAATGGATAAGCTCTTTCTAGAGGATTCGTTTGCTCATTTACCTGTCATGATCATAGTTCTCTCATCATAGTTTTTCAATCATGTTGTGCTGAGTAGCTTATCTTGTAGGTTTGTTTGTTAAAAAAATATATCAGGTATTTTTTTTCTATTCATATATTTGTGTACTTGTAACATAATCATGGTGTATTAAGTAAGCAAAGACCACAACAAACATCATTGCTATCCAATCCGAACTAACAGAAAATATGATAAGCATCAACAAATATTTTCCTTGCATGACACTCAAAACATATTTCCTTCTAAATGCTCACAAGTTGAATGATTGTTCTCCAAGTAACAATACTTTGAGCATAAGTATGTCCTAGACATTAAATATAAGAGTTGTTTGATAATTTTTGAATGATTAAATGTTGAAACAATAAAAGATTTGAACCACTAAATGTTGAACCATTAAAAGGTCTAAACTATTAAGTGTTCAACCATAAAAGGTAGTATATCGTTTAACTATTTAAAGACAAATGACTAACAAGTTCAAATAATATATCTTAACCATTCAGCATTAGATCTTTTAACCATTCAACATCAGTATAATGTTTAATCATTCAGAGGTAAATGTCTTAACCATTCAGACATGTGCTCACTAAACAAACAGTCAAAACCATTAAGTGCTGAACCATTCAGACATCTGAACCATTAAGAGACTGATTAAAAGATTACCAAACAGTCCCTAACTAAAACCCTTTAACATATTTACAACTTTATTATAAACCAATTTGACTTGCTAAGACATGAATAGGCTATACATGTTGCGTTCAAGTTGCACTATCTAACTATTATAATAAAAGAAAGTTTTAAAATATTACTTGGTATGATTCTAGACTTCTTTC
>BJCM01066926.1:0-16694 GCA_018326385.1 Flaveria bidentis | reverse complement strand
GACAAGAAGATGTTTTTTAATAAAACGTCTTCCCGAAAAAAAAAACAATCTACACACTCAAAACCTCTTCCCGCATTATTGTGTTAGTTTACATATCAGAATTAGAAAGAGTTGTCATTTGAGCAAGTAAGTGAATGTGAAATTTAAGAGTGACTCAATATGGTGAGATCTTTCAATCAAGAGACTTAGAAGCTCTAATACCAATTGTGGGACCAGTTGTGGTTCAACAAAAGTTTCATAGTTAGAGATTATCAACTCAACACACATACTTGATCAAATAAGGAACTAGGCAGTGAAATATTGAATAACAAGTAAGAACACTCATGAATAGAAATAATGGTTTTCAAGGTTGATGTATATTATTCTCAAGTGTTTACCAGTTTTACAAAGCTTAACCCTAATATTGATACATGAGATACTTAATATTACAACCTAAATTCGGCCATTCTTTGAAGGCCAGTTGGACACTAATCTAGAAACCAGATCAATGTAGAGTCAAAAGGTAGATTGTCTTTTGAATTATGACTATGACTAGTCATAACTCACATCTTATTTAAATACAATAAGGATAAAAGTACTAAAGTAGAAAGTTACAAAAAAAACCATAATATACAGTTGAGAAAAATAAAAAGTAATCACCAACTTGTATAAGTTGGTGAGTATTCAGAATTGACAACTGAAAGGTCTTTTACTTTTATTAAAAGTGCAGGTTTTCTAAGTCTTCGAAAGAGTTCAGTCTTTAAGCTTTGGAAGACTTTGTCTTTAAGCTTCAAAAGACTTCACTTTCGCTTCAGAAAATTTCTATATTTGGTTTCAAAATATTTGACACTAAGTTACTTTCTTTGTATATAGTCAAATCTTCCAAAGTACTTCCTTTCTTATACTTTATTGCATGCTAAAAGATCTTTGGTTAACATCAACCTTTAAGAAAATCATCTCGATCTTACATTTTTTCATTATCATCCAAAGGTGGCATGCTACTTTTAAAATTTATTTGTAGAAAGTCTCACATGAACCACTTAACTAATTTTTCAAACTAATCTTCAAACTTACCCTTACCCTTTCTTAAACTTGACTACAACATGAACACGATCAAGAAATATCCTACACTCTTCTATTATATTAACGCAGTGTGGGGTCTTCATTGGTTGTTTCCCTTTATCTTCCCTTGTCATATTGTTATCTGCTTCATCATCTAATTGATCAAATTTGTCCAACCAAGTCTTTGTTTCCTCGAATTAATTCATATCAGACCATTTGAACTTCGAATTATGTTCATATTCTAAATAGGCCTCCTTTGCATATTCATTTTCTCTAACTTTCTTCTCAACCAAGATTTCAAATGTTCTTGTTACATAACAAACGGTTCCTTCGAAAGTAATATCAAAACCTTGATGAGATAGTTGTTCCAAATTCAATACATTCTTTTTCATCGTTGGAACATATTATATTAATTCAATTAGACGAGTGGTACCATTGCATATTAGTTCCACTTGCCTTTTTCCATGATAATAATACTTAGAGAAGCCATTCACATATGTTAGAATTCCAAACGATTTCCTCAAGTATTTGAACAAATATTTGTTCCCATATACATGTTTCTTTCAGGTTAAACTCGAAAACCACATGTCATCCCATGCACCCTTTGGTTCCCTTAATCAAATATTCCGAGTTTTGAATCCGAAACTTACATACTCTCTTATTATGGCATGATTGGTTGCTACATCGACACACATGATTCCAAAGAAAAGTTTGTCTATTTTTCCTTGAAATAATCCTCCTAAATCATTTGATTACAACCCTTTGTGTGTCCTACACCGTTCTACCCTGTCGGATATTGAAATCCCCAACCATGATGTGTAGACTTTCTACACTTGAATCCCCCATGTTGCTCTAACAATGTAGATACGGTTCCACCTTGTCTTTCTGACCGAACCAATGCAATGGATTCAATGTTGAAACATCTACCCCATCGATGCTACCGACAATGAATGGATCTTCTAATTGGTACTCCACATAATTTTTATTCCTCACACACAATTGATCCTTCCTCACAGGTCTTAAGAGCGTACGCTCCGATACGAATTGAGGAATATCGATCTCACTGTTCTAACACATACAACTCTTTACACACATAATAATATACAACAACTCAAAGGGTATTTATACCCTCCTGTTATTACAGTTATTGCCATTTACAGACGGTTATATTTGAGCGCCAAACTTGGTGGGTGAATTAACTACCAACTAAAACATCTAATTTATCCAAATGACCCATTTCACTTCATATGTGAAACATTATTATTTACATATCTAATTAACTTAATAACTCTTATTATCTGGATCCAACATTACTCCAACACTAACATGCACTGTCCCACCACAAGCGTTCAGTCCATGTGTGATGAGGAGGACACTTCCGTTATCTTAAATAGCGAAAATAGCCATAAAGTTTATTATTAACTAACTTTCACTATCTCAAATACCAGTAGTGGTTCTCCATTTTCCTCCAGGTCAAACCAGATGTAGCCGAAAACAGAAGGATAAACAATTGAACTTGTTGATTCAACAAGAATACCAAGAACAATTCTTCTAACTATTGTTGATTCACAAGAATGTCGATAATCAGGAATTCACACTAACACACTGTGATAGAGAGAAAACAAAGGTTTTTTTTAAACTTTAATAATTATTCCACTCATCTCTTACATGTATATAAAGAAATAAAACAAAATCGAATAGGTCACAAAACATAAATATGCCAAAACCTAGGCCAAATGTAAAGTCCAACAAATCTAAAAATAAGAAAAAAAATAAAATAACTTTTAAAATAATCCGTTTTTAGCCCGAAAGGATGACCCAAACCACTTACAGCGTTTGTGAAAATATGCTCCTCGGTTTAGCGGTCGTGTCGACTGGTCGTAGGCCCAAAACAAAGACTTTTAGCCCAAGTTATGGCCATTTAAGTGAAGCCCCTTTTAACAAACGATCTTGGGCCTCCAAAAAGGCTATAGCTTGCTCATCCTTGGGCCTACACCATTCCCTCCTGGGTAGACAAAATTCGTCATTGAATTCCCAACGGGCTCATTATCATAAGAATCACCATGATAAGGCAGCAAATGTTTCACATTAAACACATCAGAACATCGAATATGACTAGGAAACTTTAGTCGATATGCATTACAATTTATCTTCTGCACAATCTCAACCGGACCAATCTTTTTGGCAGACAACTTGTTGTAATCCCCCACTGAAAAACAATCTTTAGTTAGCACAACCCAAAGAAAGTCACCTACTTCAAAATCAACATGACTTCATTTTTTATCAGCAGCTTTCTTGTACTTGGCATTTGCTTGGGTCAAGTTATGATGAACAACTTATGAACTTCATGTAATCCCTCCATAAAATCTTGAACCTTTTTAGGAATAGAACTAGATGCAGGAAGTGACATTAAATCAAGTAGGCCCCGAGGTTGAGAAGAATAAGATACTTGACATGGACTAAACCTGGTACTTGGATTAACAACATGTTTGTGAGCAAACTCGACTTGGTATAGTTTCTGGTCCCATGCTTTCACATGATCACCGACTAGACATCCCAACAAATTACCAAGTGAACGGTTTACAACTTCAGTTTGGCCATCCGTTTGTAGATGATAAGCACTACTGAAACTAAGTTGGGTATCCACCATCCTCCATAGGTTGCGCCAAAAGTGACTCAATAACCGGGTATCCTACTCAGAAACAATAGAAGAATACAATCCATGTAAGCGATACACATCACGAAAAAAAAGTTGTGCCATATTAACAACATTAGTTGTCTTCTTACAGGGAATAAAATGAACCATCTTAGAAAACCTTTTAACATAACGATCCATTTCTTTCCTTATAGTAGGCCAAAAATAAGAAGCTTGTACAAACTGTAGGTACGATCAAAACCAACGTGCCCTTCACCATGAAACTCCTTAATAATTTGTAAGCGTAGACTGGAATAGGAGTACATTGTTGATTCCCCTTGAATAGGAACCCATCTTGTACAAGAAAATCTGACTTCTATCCAGTCTTCACATCCTGCATAATAACTGAAAAATATGCATCAATGGATAATTGCTCATGAATGACATCAAAGCCCGTCATATCAACACTCATAGACACAAGCAGATTACTCCTCCTGCTAAGGGCATCAACAACTCAGTTTGAAACTCTAGTTTTGTGTTTAACTACAAAAGTAAACTTTTTGATAAATGCTAACCAACGGCCGTACTTATGTGACACCTTGTCATGTCTACGAATATGCCTTAAAAATCATGATCAGTGAACAAAATAATTCATTGTGAAACAGATACTGGCAACAATGCCTTACAGCTTGGACCATTGCATAAAACTCCAAATTATAAGTACTATACCCCAACTTTAGACCTGTCAATTTCTCACAAAACTAAGCAACAAATCAACCACCTTGACTAAGAACCCCACCAATCCCGACCTTTTAGGCATTAGTATGAAGTTCAAATACTTAAGAAAAATCAGGCAATACAAAAATAGGTGTTGTGGTGAGCTTGTCTTTTATAACTTGAAAAGCAAGCTCGGCCTCTTCTGTCCATACAAACGTCTTCCTCTTCATGCAATTTTTCACTAGAGCCATAATAGAACTAAAATGTGGATTGAATCGTCTCTAAAAAGAAGCAAGTCCATGAAAAATACAAACTTCAGTAATGGTAGTTGGAGTTGGCCAAACTATAATAGCTGCTACTTTAGATTCATCCACTTGTATTCCCTCATCAGAAACAACATACCCCAAAAACAAAACTTTAAGGGTCATAAAAACACATTTCTTTGTTGCTACATAGAAACTATCCCTTCAAAGTATGAACAAAACTTGCTTGACATGCATGAGATGCTCACTGGAAGAAGCACTATAAATAAGAATGTCATCAAAATAAACAACCACAAACTTTCCAATAAAAGGCCTGAGCAACTAATTCATCACACGCATAAAAGTGCTAGGTGCGTTTGACAAACCAAAATGCATTAACAACCATTCATACAATCCTTCACAAGTTTGAAGGAAGTTTTCCATTCATTACCAGGCCTAAGACGAATCTGGTAATATCCACTCTTCAAATCCAACTTTGTGAAAATGGTAGTACTGCTATTCTGATCAAGCAAATCATCAAGTCTAGGGTAGAAAACCTATACCTCACAGTAATCTTGTTGATAGCTCGACTTCCAACACACATACGCCAAGTGAGATCTTGTTTTGGAGTCAACAAAGCAGGAACAACAAAAGGGCTCATACTTTGACGAACATGGCCCTTAGATATCAACTCCTCATCTTGTCTTTGCAACTCCTCATGCTCTGCTGGACTCATCCAATAATATGGCCTATTAGGCAATTATGATCCAGGTTCTAGATTAATACGATGTTTGATGTCACACAAAGGTGACAAACCATAAGGCAATTCAGTGGGAAAAACATCATAAAATTCCTCAAGTAGAGGAATCATAGCGCCAGGAACATTATCACCTTCAACCATTTCTTTACCTATCAACACAAAAACATCATCCCTAGCATCCAGCTCGTTCTCAAACTAAGAAAGAGTCAACAAAGTAGCAGTATGTTTGGTAGCCACTTTCTTGGGTTTAATGTGTAACAATGTTATCTTCACGTTATCAAATAGAATACTATAAGTATTAAACCACCCAATGTTGCGATCATATTCCAAAGGCTTACCCAATAGCAAATGGCACACATCCATGGGAATCACATCACACCAAACTTCGTCCTTGTATGTTTTACCAACAGAAAAAACAAGGGTACGCCTAGTTATTGGCACCTCACCTTCTTTCTTAAGTCATTAGAGCTTATAAGGCTTAGGATGGTTTTCTATTTTCAAGCTCAACATTCTAAAAACCTCTTCATAAACTAAATTGTCACAGCTCCATGAATCAATAACAAAAGTACAAACCTTGCCTAGCACAATACATGTTGAATGGAAGATGTTATGCTTAAGCAAATCATTATCAATTGCCTTTGGTGTATAGCACGAACGTCTAACCACCATGCATGTCGCCACCTCCTCTTCCACATACTCAAGCTCTTCATCAAATATTGGAGTGTCTTCATATTTCATTAGCCTCACCACCATCTTCCCATTCCTTAGGGTTAGCAAACATATTTCTTTTACCAGCTTTCTTACATTCTAACTGTCGATGACTAGTCTCCCCATAATTGAAACACTTCATGCTACTATTGCTAACTCTTTTAGAAGGTGGTCCACTATTACCAACACCCTATTTTATTTGGTTAAGAACAAAATGAGATGTCATGTTACCTAAACTTCCACCGACAGAAGATGAAACCCCACTATGTCGATTTTGCTTTTTGAAAACTAGAGCACATTGATGAGCATCAGAAAGTGTCACCAGATCAAACATGTTAATGAATTCCATAATCTAAACCCTCAATCCACCAATGTAACGAGAAACAAGTTGTTCTTCAGTTTCTTGAATATCATTTCTTATAATTAATTAGTAGAACTCAGTCTTGTAATCCTCAACAGACTTGTATCCTTGTCGTAAATTTTGTAACCGCTTGTACATTAATCGTTGGTAATTATAAGGCATAAAGTTGTCCTTTATGCACTTCTTCATCTTCCTCCAAGTTATGACATTTGTCTTTCCAACTCTCTCCCGAGTCTGTTTCAATTATTGCCACGACGCAGAAGCCCTTCCACATAGCTTGGTAGCGATCAACGAAACCTTTTATCTTCAGGAACCACTTTGAATTCGAACACTTCTTCAACAAAAACAAGCCAATCAATGAACTTTTCCAGATACAAATTATCACCATCGAATTCAGGAATACTGGTTCTCATTCATGCCTCCCAACACCTATTATCACCCCTTCGATTCTATTGTACATGTTCATCAGAAGAACCGTTACCCTCGTAAAACGGATTTTCATCATCTGATGCTTCACGTCGGTTATGACTACGCTCTTCTTGATTCATCAAATCTTGCATTCGATCAGCCAACTGATCAAAAAAATTGATCTAACCCCTTCTCCATCCTTGTCATAATACGTTGTTTCCATTCCTGCTCATGAACATCATTAAAAGGTCTTATCCGTGGAGGCATCTTGATTAGAAAATTTGGCTTTGATACAAACTGATGTAGTTGGAAGTTGAAGGATAAACAGTTGAACCTGTTGATTCAACGAGAATGCCATGAACACTTCTTCTAACAATCGTTGTTTCACAAGAATGTCGATTGTCAGGAATTCACACTAACACACATTGTGATAGAGAGAAAACAAAGGCATTTTTATAAACTTTAATAATTATTCCACCCATCTCTTACATGCATAAAAAGAAACAAACAAAAATTGAATGGGCCAAAACCTAGGACAAATGAAAGTCCAACAAAATCTAAAAATAAGACAAAAATTAAAATAACTTATAAAATAAGGCATTTTTGACCTGAAAGTAGGTGGTTTATGAAAATTTGCTCCTCGATCCAACGGTCATTTAGACTAGTCGCACGCCCAAAACGGAGACTTCTAGCCCAAGTTATGGTCATTTCAGTGAAACCCTTTTTGAAAAGCGATCTTGGTCCTCCAAAAAGGCTATAGCTTGCCCATCCACACTTGGGGCCCACACCACCCAATATTAAATTGTTGTTATGGACTGAAACCATTATCAAGTATGGGACTTGTCCCATATAGGGCAATTGATATAGGGTTTATAGGCCAAATGGGTTCCCTCACCCATCAGACTAGTCTTTTGGGTTGAGTTCTTCCGGTTGGTCTATAACAATGGTATCAGAGCCCACCTTGGAGTGGTGGCCCATATAGTTGTGGATCGGAGAGAGCCAACCGTGACCAACGTGGTCGTGACTAGCAAGGATGTTGGTCCTTTAGGAGGGGCGGATGTTATGCACCCAAACCATTGTAAGGTGTGTGACTTGTCCTACATCTGTTGTATGGCAATTCATGTGGGATTTATAGACCAAATGGACTCACCTATCAGACTAGTCTTTTAGGTTGAGTTTTTTAGTTTAGTTTGTAACAATTGTGGGCATATATGTGTGAGTACAAGGTGAATTCCAATCAAGCTAGGATAACTTTTCTAGTGATCAATGAGTTACTTTGATATTTCAACATACAGTTTTTATACTTAGACTTTGCATTCGATTAGAAACTACAGATATGTTCGTTGTCTGATCGTAGTATATTGTAGATTGTGATATTTAGTAGATTGCGTAAGGGAATTAAACTCACAAGTCTCATCACATTAGTCTATCTGCTTTCAAGTTACCCTCAAACATCATTAAATGTGATTAATAGTTGGTAAAGGCACTTATATGTTGATGCTCTAATTTTCATGGGCATAAAGAAGCATGTTGGGTTAATCTTGAATTTAGTATTATTATTAGGTGTTTCTTAATTAGTGTTTGTTTAATTGTTTAAACTAGAGTTTAATTCATGTTTGATTAACTAAAGTAGTGGGTTTAGTTAGTGAGTTGAGTCAACCGATTTATTAGGATGATTTAGAGTGGTTTTTTGTTAGTTTATTAACTCCATGTTCACTTGCATGTAGTTGCCGGTATAAGGCTTATTTTGTTTATGGAATAGTATATAATTTTTTCATTCTGAAATCTCCACATACATTACATGACTGTGTGCTTCGTGTATCTAGATTGGGTCCTGAAACCAACATTTGGTATCAGAGCTTGGAGGGCAGTTTTGAGATTCGTGTTTCGAGAAGGGGTGCAACCCTTCGCTGTAGGGCAAAAACGCATTAGCAGGAAGAACCGAGCTGAAGATGAGGCCGGAGCAGTTCTTAGCAATCTTATGTGATTAGATCGAAAGAAGGTCGTCTTGAAAGTAAGAAAGAAAGAAAGTTGTTGGAATGAGAAAGAAGAAAGACAATTAAGAAGAAATGGTATGCATTCAATATGTGTGATCGATAGTAACAAGCATGTATGGTTGTAATAGGGTGCTTGAAGAGGTTTTAAGTGAACCAAACACCGTTCCGTGTGAATCGATGGAGACGAGTAAGAGACGATCTGTTTGATCGTAGAAGAGTTATATGCATGAAGAAGCGGTTCAAGCGAGAAGACGACCTGCGTACGTGGGTTAAAGAAAGTCGAGAAAAAGATATTTGTGTGATAAACTGATTACCTGTGAGAAAGTCCAGACTCGTAGCTGAGTGTAACAACAATTCTGTTGTTAATAGTTATGTGGGATAAAAGAATTTTTTGATTCTGTGTAATCAGTTTGTGATTATCACGTGTGGTGAGGGTGAAAGAAATAGGCGATGCATATTCTTAATGGTTGAAAAAGTCAAATAAATTGATTTAGTCAAGCAAGATTAACAGCACAATAACAAGAATAAAGAAAGCAAGCATGAAGAGAAAGTGCCCGAGCCATGTGTGGTTCGTATAACAAGAAGTAAGAAGCAAGAGCAAGACCAAATCTTTATGATTCGGATAGCAAGAAAGTAAGAAAGATAGTAAGCAAGATGATTCGAAGTAAGCAAACAAGAATCAGATCAAGAAGCAATAAAACTGGTATTAGGTATTGAAAGAAAGAACAAGATAAGAAAGAAAGAAGTAAGAGAAACGAATAATCTTGAATTTAGTATTATTATTAGGTGTTTATTAACTAGTGTTTGTTTAATTGTTTTAACTAGAGTTTAATTCATGTTTGATTAAGTCAAAGTAGTGGGTTTAGTTAGTAGGTTGAGTCAACCAATTTATTAGGACGATTTAGAGTGGTTTGTTAGTTTATTAACTCCATATTCACTTGCATGTAGTTGCCGATATAAGGCTTGTTTTGTTTATGGAATAGTATATAATTATTCATTCTGAAAATCTCCACATACAATACGTGAGTGTGTGTTTCTTGTGTATAGATTGGGGCCTGAAACCAACAAAGCACTTGTAATTTAGCAAAAACAACAATCCAATTTTGTTCCACAAAGTGTATAAATACATCATTGTATCTAACACATTTCTTTACCGAGAAAGAAGTTTGCTTTATTTTGCTCGAACTGTGGTTATTATAAGAAAATTTTCTCAAGGTGCATTCACTTGTACTTAAGAAGATCTTATCTCACTGTAAAATTGCTCTTTTTTTCTTGTTGATTATCATTGAACTTAAACTTGGATTATATGTTTCTTTCTGTTAAAAATCCCACTTATCAGTGGGATCAATGGCTTCTTTTTCTTCTTTTTCAGAGAAGGGTGTCTTTCCAGCATCGTTGCATCACACGACTGCATCATAACATGTTCAACCGAAGGCGGTTTTGCAAATGTCACGTATCGTTTCTTTTGAAACTCAACCCCAGAATGAGGTGTATTCGTGTTCACTTCAACATCTGGTATGAATTTAAGATCCTCCTCAATGACCTTTGAGCCCTCTTTGAGTTGTTGCAACTCATGTTTGGTGCGTTCAAGCTCATCTTGTAGAGAAGAAAGACAAGTTGCCATTAGCATTCGATCTTCACGAGCCTCCTCGAGTCTTTGCTTGGTTTCCTCTAATTCTATTATGACTGGTGGAGGAACATTTTTGTTCTCTTCATTGTGTATCTGAATTACAATAAATAAATCAACAAAACAATGTAACCACAAACATTTCGATCATTACACGACTAGCTATTGGATATTGAGTATGTGCATTTTCATAAAGTGTAACCTATATATAGTTTTCTTTAATTATAAGTATTGTCCGTAAGTAACTACATATACATATACTTTATGCAATAGAATTGTTTATTATGTATGTTAACCAAATGTCAAAATATGATGTAATGATGCAGACCATAACTTATTTGACGGTTGATGTCGTAGACAAAGTATTTATAATTTATATTAATAATTTATAATATTTTATAATAGCAATTCCTTTCCTGCGAGGGGGGCAAGTGCGTGATGGATCAATGTCAGTAATGATGCCTTCATTAACTTTTAATAAATCACTCTTTATATGATCACACTTAATAAAAGAACTCGACTATAATTTCATCTTAATAAATAGTATCCATAGCTAAATATTTACTTTTCAATGAAACTCATAAGCAAAATCAAGATTAACCTTTTTTAAAACCTGACCAAAACGCAATTCATTTTTTATCTTTTACTAAAATGGGAAAAAGAATATAGATTAGATTTTGTATTTTATATAAATCAGATTATGAGCATAAATTAATGTGGTAAATTTTTTTTGTTAGAATGATCTAATGGTATATGTGTGTTTTCATTGATATCATTGTGTAATGAATTTAATAAAATACAAGTTTAATTATGATTTCTTAGTCGTCGATGTAAATATTAGTCAGGGGAAAAGTTGAAATCCTCACTTACTTTACTGTTAATTACTGGAACTTTGGTATTTAATTACTTTAATTACATGGTTTAATGAATTAATCAAGTGTTCTATCAACAATTCTATATTCTTATAATCATAAGATTGATATAGTTTAGCTAGTCAATGTATAATAATATAAAATTTACGTACGAGGTAAGTACGTGGTAGTGGTATGAAGGATGTGATAAATAATAAAAAATGTTGTTAGGAAAGATATATAAAAAATTAGTTTAATAGGTATGTGATAGTGATGGAGTTTATAGTTTTTTATGTATATAAAGATATATGTTTATGATTGATCAGAAAAAAAAGAAATAAAAAAATTACACAACCAACATTCACGCGGGTGAGTAGGCTCATATTCTTGCCACAAAAATTGTATCACACATGAGGGACACCCTATCACTCCCCACACTGAATACAGTTAAATAATGTTATCTTTTCAAATAAAAACATTGAGTAAAAGTGTCATTAAACTGTTCCAAATGTAATTCCTTCAACAAAATAATTACCATCGAAATACATCTAAACTATGATTTTGTATCAAATTACATAATAATAATAATAATAATAATAATAATAATAATAATAATAATAATAATAATAATAATAATAAGAAGAAGAAGAAGAAGAAGAAGAAGAATAAATGGCTAATAATGAAGTGAAGAGGAAATGAAGTAACCTCTTTAAGTTTGTGGGCATAGACTTCACCGGCGAGAACTCTCTCACCGAACAAGGCAACAGCCTCCTTGACGGACTTGAAAGGAGCACTTGTGTCGATCTCCGATCTGCTCATGATTAATGTGATTACTGACTGAAATATTGTGTGTGAAAGAGGGATGTAATGCATGTGAAGATAATTGTATGGAGAAGAGAAGCTTCGTTTCTTCGTGCCCACTTCTTCTGTTAACTTACAGGTGACGAGAGGACAGTTTTTTCTATGTTTTATTATGTTACATACGGTGCTCCACTGTTGATATATTCCTTGCTATATAAATGGGGTTATTGAAAAGAATATGATACTATTTTCTGTCAAGTATATTCTTATATATATATATTGTAGTTTTAATGAATGTTAGTACTTATTAAGTAAACATTTTTGAAGTCAAGAATTTTATTAAAATTGTAATTTATTATGGTGTAGCACATTGACATTCCTAATTGTTGCTAGGTGGTGTAGTGATGACGTGTACATGTTAGAAAAAATCATGTGACTAATAGTTATGTTGATTTATTAGAGTAGATATAAAAGTAAAAGTTAGAAAAGTCGATTTGATTTTAATTAATAGGAACTTTATGGTTAGTTATGTTAGTTTGTATTCATCATTGTATGGGTATAAATACTCAACAAATTTTTGTATTGTGTGTGAGTCGTTTTGTTTTCTTTGTCCCTGTTCTTCCGCCATGATGAGTCCTTACACAATTTGTGCCTACTCCTAATCTATTGATCATCCATAGTCGACCCTATTGTATTATTCGAGTCAGGGTCTCAACAGAACATATATCAGCCTGCCCATAAAAGACTGAAACCCGACCCTAATAAAACTTGAAACTGGACATAATTTGCAATGCATTAGCATTCGGTTAGTGTTTTTGCCTACTTTCAATCTCATTGTCAACAATTGTATGATGTTATTATTTTAAATAAGAAGAATTAGACAAAGGCTTACAATCTGATGGTTGAGACAATTGGCAATCGGTTGTAGAACCGAAACAGAAGGTATAGTAATCGTACATCAAGACAACGGAAGATTGATGATAATTGTGGCAATGTAATTTGGATCCCTTAAATTATCTTTAGCCCTTCAATCTCTTTATTTCATCGATATGCATCCAAACTTTATTATCCAATATATTACCTCGCTCACACCAATATGATATAAACTAAGTTTAGAATGCCCTCACAATTCAAAAGCAAATATGTCATATAAACATCATGATAGAGAGAGAAAGCTTTCAAGTTGAAGAAAGATAAGGATTTTAACTTTGATGATCATAGATATATAACAGTATGGTGTTTATACGTCGAATTAGTTGGCAAAGTTAGTGCTTTTCACATGCATGATGTGGATCTCAGGTTGTCGCCATTTTGGCGTTTTGGTGCTCTTACGAGATTCATCAAAAGGTGAGTTTTAGATCTCACATTTGCATGTTTTATGTTATTTGGGGGCTCCTCAATACAAAAAAGAAAATTTTGAGTATTTGATGATTTCAATTCTGTCTCTAAGGGCTATCAAGGATTGATTTTGCTAGTTTGAATTCAACTATAAATACTTAGTTCTATTTACTTACATTATTAACCATATTTCAGTCTTGATTGTATAACATCAATAGGACAACGGGGACTAACGTCACCTAGACACATAAATTCAGTTCATAATCTATCAATATGTACCAAATCATTTCAATCTCTAATACATTGCATTTGTGACTAAAATCATTCTTCAGTACAAGGCTTTTGGAGACTAAAAATCAATATTAAGCCTTATCGATTTAATTTGTCCCAAATATGTTTAACTAGACTTGGGTTCCACAACAATTTAGTCATTAAATATAAGACGTTGCAGAGACCAAAAATTATTCCCTGATAACAAATCATTCAGTCTCCAATATATTCTTTAAGGACCAAAAAACAAGCTAAGATGCTACATTTTTTAGTCTAATATTTTTTTACCAACTAATAATATACACTTTTTATGAATTGTTTCGATATCGTATATGGTTCTGTAGAAACTAATAATTTGTCCTGAATAACATATCATTTCAGTCTATCATATGTTTTTTTTATGATTTAAAACTAATCTTAGATGCAGGCCGCCCCCAAAAAAATCTCGATAGACATTGCGCTCGCTATGAGAACATAAAATGAGCCGCTATAAGAGGACGTATAAGAAAATATAAACTGAATACTTATATATAAAGAATTATAATACGACGATAATTGTTATTATTATAAAAATCAAAGTATTTTAGCAAAATGTTATAATTTATTTATTTAAAAGAAGTGGAAGGCTCTCCTAGCATTATATTTATATAATATATAATATTTAAACGAAGTGAAAGGCTCTCCTAGTCTTTAATATTAGGATTTTACCACCTCTTAATAATTTTATAACTAAAAACTATTCTTCAATACTATATTTATTACTTTACAACATGTGTTTACAATTCGTAATTAAATTACTTTATAGGACTAATAATAGTCTTTAATGCACTTTTATTTAATTCTGAACAATTTTAAACAATAATATCATAACACTTAAATTTTATAATAGTAAACAATCAAATATATAAATAAATAATGATACTCAATTGATTAATAATTCTAAACATTAAGACAATAAACATTCGAACACTATAAAAATATATCTTACACTAGATCAAACTTACACTCAAGAACATCGTTATTGAGTTTCTCATCCAAAACCGTTGCTTCACTACTCGCATCTGCGAATACTATGCCCTCAAAATCTGGAAACTTCAAACTCATGAACATCGATATTTTTTTTATACTTTTCATTGCTTAGTTTCATTTTCTTCAAGTAAAGCAACTTGATTTTGAAGAGTCTCGGTCTGGCTTGAAGCTTGTTGAGAATCAAATTGATCATAAGGCTTTGATTATAAATAGGTTAACAATTATATGTGTACATCCAATTACTTGGATTAGAATCGAATTGATAGTTATAAGAATAAGGAATGACACGATAGAGAGTGAAATCGATTTGAGTTGATGTTGATGTTTTAATCCAACTGAGCATGGTGAAGCTTCTAAGTGTGATAAGGATCACAAGCCCTCGACTAATTTGATAGAAAAATTCCCAAAAGATGATGTTCAATCGAATTGTAGGTCGGTGAACACGAGGTGATGAATGACGAAGTGTGTGTGTTTTGAATGAAATTAGATGTTTAGAGAGCTTAAAGGGTTTAACTCGAGTGTTTTCCCCATGTTTATAGCTCCAATTTTGTTCAGCTTTGATGATACGAGTTAAGGTTTTGAATTTGAGCGTTTAAGTTTGATTTGATTATGAATACACGGTTACAATTCAACTGATTCCATGTTTATGTTGATAATGATTGAGATTACGTTTCTGGTAAAAAGAATCATTCAGTTGATCAAGTTTTAATTCGAAACTGATGCGATGTTTGAAGGGGATTTTGGTTTCGCATTGAACAAGCAATAACAATTGAGATATTCAAACCGGAACAAGTAACATGTTAGAGACCGATTCGAGATGGTCAATCTCCCAAGATAATTTTGTAATAGACAAACACTCCCAAAAAACAAGATAAAAAACTAGAACTTTGCAATCAGTTTTCATCTCTACTTTACTAATAAAAAAACTTGTGAACACATTATTAAAGAATAACGTTAGTGTTTTAAGGGAGCAATCTTCATTTGTATACGTTCTTTGGCTCCTTGATTCTCTTTGCATCCGATTGATCACATGCATTCTCCATGAAACTTGCACCTAATCATGGCAAGTTAACCTACCTTGATTATTATTTATATTGTGTTATAGCATATAGTATGTGTCAATACCAGAGTTATGATCTTCAATATCATGATTCTAGGTTAGCAAGTGTTCAAATAAATATTCCTTGTTTTTCACAGTTTTTTGTTCAATAAACAATTGATTTTATGTTTCTTAGCATAGTGATAAGAGGTTTTCATTTTACAAAATCGGTCAGCGTTATTGACGCGTGCTTATACACTTTCTAGACGCCAAAGACAAGTTTTTAGGGAGCGTTTGGTTGGAATGAATAGAATGGAATTGGGAAACTAGAATAATTTTCAAGTAAAATTACGTTTGAGTGGATAAAAAATCTAAAACACAAGGGAATGTTTCACCTCAAATTCCCTTGGTTGTGGGATTTTTAAAATCCTTCCAACTAGAGAGGAATTTGAAATCCCACAAACAAGAGAATTTGAGGTGAAACATTCGTTTTTGTTTTATATTTCATTAACCACTCAAACATAATTTTACTTGAAAATGATACTAGTTTCTCAATTTCATTTCATTCTATTCCATTCCTTCCAACCAAACGGCCCCTTAGGCTGCGTTTGGTTGGAAGGAATTGAATGGAATGGAATGGAAATGAGAAAGTAGTATAATTTTCAAGTAAAATTGTGTTTGAGTGAGCAATTAAAGTAAACTCAAAGGAATGTTTCACCTTAAATTCCTTTGGTTGTGAGATTTCAAAATCCTTCCATCTAGAGAGAGAATTTGAAATCCCACAACCAAAGGAATTAATATCAAAATTCCTTTGGTTGTGGGATTTCAAATTCTCTCTCTAGATGGAAGGATTTTGAAATCTCACAACCA